>JAGDQP010012749.1:0-49496 GCA_022664845.1 Lepisma saccharinum
CATTATCATATGTTGTATACTTTGTCGCTTCGATATTTACGTGGCTCTACTTTGGTACTAGCACTGAGAGAGAGATTTTTTTGTATTTTCTGCATGTACTTCTCGTGCCCTTGCCTTTCCCGCCCACTACTTTTATACCATTTCTTTCTGCATGTAAGTTCGCGAACATGCAGAAACAATAAAATGACTTATTTGGGGATCCATCTCTTGCCCATGGTAAGAGAGAATCACGGCTCTCCGACATGTTCAGCAGTAAATTATGGATACATGCGCCTCTGTTTTACCTGACATATTATTCCGGTACATAAAGTCTGGAAGAAATGTATTGCATTATGTGTAGTACAAAACAAGGAGCATATTCAACACATTCTTTAGACGCTATATGGGAACATTCAGTGACAATAACTCAAAAATGACTTACTTTATGGAAAAAATAACTTCACAGGCGTGTTGGTGGTAAAATTCTGGCCTTAATGCATATGTCACTTGACCCTCTTCCTATTTAAAATTTCGGAACTCAATCCAAGATGGCGGATTTCAAGATGGCTGCCATGATGTTTACTAGCATCATCTGGTGTTGCCCCATCCTGTCTACCTCTATCCCAAGTTTCATCATCCTCCGTCAACCCGTTTTCAAAATACAAGGGTGGTTCTGGACTGCGCCTCACCCGGCTTATTCGACATTTTTTCGATTTTTAAGTGCCGCTACTCTTGAACTATATATGAAGGAGAAGTCTTTTTCGATGTTTTATGCTTATATTCGTAATGCTCTTTCATTTGAACCCCATTGTAGCTATATTTGTTTCTGCGCGTTCGCGAACCTTACTTGTAAGTAAGTTTAGTCTGACATCAAATGCCATCTAGTAGTAAGCTTCATAAAACTAAACAATATTAGTCCTTATCACGAAATTCGATCTTTTGAAGCCTAACATTTAAGGTTCAAGACTCAGAAGTAAACTATTACTCAATACGTAGAATTTAAATCTAAAACGATAAAGAAAATCCTTTCACATTAATGTAAAAAATATTGGTAGTTCTATAAGCATGGGCTGTGAAGCCAGAAGGGTTGACGGGGCACACTTCCCCCATAGGCTCAGGCACTAATTACAACAGAAATGAAAACAATTCTCTCTCTATAGTAAAAAAAAAGAAGTTTGACGAAACAGATTCTGAAATGTCTATCACTCTGTGAGTCTGTGACCTGTAGGTTCTCCACCATCTTGAAAAAAATGAGCCAGCAACGGGCCTTTAAAAGTAAAGAGTACATTGTACATAAACGAGTTACAGCTGCGATTCTTATAACAATACCAAAGACTCCGGTCTCTTGATGGCATTTTGGCCACGCAAACATTATTTTTTATATATATAAAATAGGCTGGGAACACTGGATGATGCTATTACCACAATAGCTCGTGTGAACAGCAGTTAGGCCTACATTTAAGAAGAAAATGAACTATATTCTTAAAGATGATCATCATATTGCTGAAAATCAAAATTCAGAAGGAAACAAAAGGAATCCGGGGGTATCATCAGAACTAACATCATATCTCGATAAATAATGACGTAAGCGGTGAGGATAAGCAAATTACAATCCAAGTAGTACCAAGAACACCTACTTACTTGATGCTTTTGATTAGTAAATGTAGCGTAGAGGGGGATCTCTATGCTTCCTCCATTAAACAATTTAAATACCTGAAAATAGAATTCTTTCGTTGTGGAACCTACGTTCCATTCCGTCAACCGTAAACATTGCTCCGATTCGTGTATCGACTATCCAGTACTACTTCAATTGTGATTTTGTAAGCTAATAACGTTTACGTCATAATTATCGAGCTATGACGTCATTTATAATGATGCCTCGTTAACTTTGAGCACGTGTAGCAGGGCTCGAAATTAGCGGTGGTCCACTGGCCGACGACCATTAAATATTTCCCAAGGTAAGTAATTTAAAAGAATGTCAGTGGTCATATGCGCCAATGCTTTCTAAAATTTCAATATATAAATAAACATACTTGTGTTTAACGTTTTATCGAAGTGCTTTCTTTCTGTTTTCAAAAACAAAAGAGCATCGTGCTACAGGAATGACAGTAGTGTACTGTCTTCCTGCACTTCAGACAATAGCAAAGAAATATCTTCATCGCTGCTTTCATTTTTATCCAAAACTTTCGGGTTATCAGTAGTCCGAATAGAACCTTCTTGTATCCATGCTGCAAACTAAATGGCTAATATTTTCTTTTAATCTATCTTTTAATATGAATGAAAATAAGAATGTGATATTTATCCTTATGTTGTTGCTGATTCCAATGTACTCAACCTTTTTAATTCATTGAAGGAATTTTGCTCTCAACAATTGGAATACAAAACAAAGTATTAAAATGTCTATTTTTGGTACCCAAGTCGTCGTAATTATATTTCATGTACTCTAACAAATTTAACATTCAAACCAACAATTAAATTACTATTCTCAACAAATAGGAAAATAAAATCAATTAATCTACTATTTTTAATATGCTATGGAAACTTCTGCAAGTTATTCCTCTTTAAGTAGCCTATTCAAGAAATTTAAGAGTGCTTTACAAGAAACATAGCAAATAAAGCCGATAAATTAAATAACCTTTTTAAGGCAATATCTACAACTAAATATGGCTCCTTGTCCAGCTGTATCTATGTAAGAACTACTTTGTAAGTATTTTGGAATACTTCTTTGTAGCAGGCAGCTTATTTACTTTAAAGGAAATTCAAAGACTAGAAATTGTAATGATAGATAGCGTTGGCAAACCTAATTGTTAACATCAGAATCATGCTTGTCCAACATACATACAGAACACTTATATTTATGGGATATTGGCAAAATCATTTATAAGTATTCCTTGGGGAATGATTACCTATTTCGTACCCCACATTTTTTTTTCATCATGGTGATGCATATTGAAGAGATTGCAAAGGATAAGAATTCTTTTTGAAACACATCACTAGTTGGAAACTTGGAGGAATTAGATAGAAGGAGACGCCCAAGCGGCCAAATTCTGAAGCTGAAAATGGCCGCCTGTCAATCGTCCAGTGCGGCCATCCGCCATCTTGCGTATGGAAGAAAACCATGAAATCCCTATTGTTTTATGTACACCATACAGATAATATTTATACGAAATCTATATCATATGTTATTATACTTACATTTGTTTTTAGGCAACGTTTAAATTAACTCCAGGTGCGGTTGAATGAAAAAAGTCTAGCAGAATAAATACTGCACAATGAAAAATATTGACATCTGTAGCCGTTAACTGCGTAAGGCCCCTGGCCACATAGGTAGTTGTGCTCACTAAGGAATTCTTCTGCGAACGCGGCCGACAAATTTATGAGTTCAAAATCCGTTCTGAACGTGGATGTTCCTCTTTTTTCTTCACTTCTGATCCAGAGGAAGGTAATGACAAATCACCATTGGTTCACCTTGTCCAGAGGCCTTCCCAGTCCTTTTAAATTTTCCTTCATTTATTACTTGCATTATCCTCACTACACGTAGGTTTAACTTGTATATATATCATTAAAAAATTCTAAGCCAGAATAAAAATGCCTACACTGTAACTTAGATAAATTAGTTATTAATTCCAGATTAGAGCCGTAGAGGGGTAAATTTTTGGAATTCGTTAATATTGAAAAATGTAAGCATTGCCGTCTCGAATTAATTGAGAATAAAGCAGAAAGGCCAGTGAAGAATAGGGAACTATTTACGGTAGCAGAAGGGCGGGAATTAGAATGTGTCCGATAAGGCGATAACAAGATGCAATCCATGAGACATTATCTGGCTTTAATTAACCCACCTTCGCTTACTCGGCATTATTTTATGTCTATGCATGAATTGCCTCCGACATCGACTTTATCGAGACGTGCGAGAAGGGATACCCTCTTAACTATGTGCGCCGAGCAATCCTTAATGGCCGCTCGCAATGACCTTCGCCGTGCATGGATAAGTGATAAATGCAATGAAATCGATGCAAGGAATCTGTGGCAAGTACGAGGTAACCACATCACTAATTTATATTAAGCATACAATCCTGTTTGATTATGATTATAAAACGATAAAGACAAAATAAATACACAGATACGCAGTTATATGCAGTTATGGCAATTAAATTCGAATTGATGAAAAGCATACAAATTATATTAGACATAATGTCGAACTAGCGAAAACGGGTTAGTCACTTTATATTTATTATTAGAGTTTAACAGACTCCATGTGTCTGCCCAACCGCAAGGGAATCTAAATAGCTCCATAGCTGTAATTTTTACATTTATTGACTGATATAAATTACAATTTACCCCTTGAACCATGTAATGATACTAACATACTTGATACATATGTTTATAACAGTGCTTCTAAGATTAAGAAAGCGTAAAGTGTTAAATATGGTAAAGTGTACATTTCGAAAAGATTTGCTACAATTTAGTCTCTCATTCACCTGGTCTATAACATGAGAAGCCACATGGTGACCGTACCAGTATTAGTCGCCAGTGGTTGACTAATAAGGGAGACAAACAGTAATAATAGTTTATATTCTATATAGTAGTAAAGAGTACGTTTTATACTTCCATAAGGTTTAATAGTGTAGTCCCCAAATGATGTGTAATCAGGAAATACAGTAGCCCCAAAATCAAATGTAAAGGGCATCTGGAAGAGAGCAGAGCGCTCGCCAATAAGAGGACAAGTATAAGTAATACAAGATATCCCTGCATATCGAGTAGAAGGTAGAGTGAAATAATTAATTATTGCATTCCTTCGTTGTTCAATGAACAACCTACAGTAAACAGAATCAATGATCTACACGGCAACAGCCGTAGTTCACAATTGACTACTACAACTGGTCAACTACTGGTGCAACTACACCTTCAGCAATATATTTGTCCGTTGTCGTGTTAAATTAAATAAATGCGAGCTGCTTTTTATTTGACTTATTCTGCATGGTCTTAGGGTGTGTTTCGTATATTTGTTTCTATTATATAAACGTCAGTTCTTGGTTCGAGTTGAAAGTTTCCTTATTTAGTCAAATACTGATACGGTCACCCTACAAATCACATTATTGAATTGTAATCACATTTAATTTACACGTTAAGGTTTTGTATTATGGTTAATGAATACAGACATACACAGATAATTTGTCAATGCTTATAAAATATTGTATAGCTAAACATAAAGAGTAACCAAAACTTCCAGTGAATATCGAAAGTTGCATAACGAAAAACAATTCCCCAAAGTGCATGAAATATAATGACTACTACTGACATTTCCTTTAGTCAGTTTTCTTGTAATTGCTTCAAATCTATGAGAAAAATTAGAACAGTAATCCTTCTTAAATTTTCGAATTAACATATTGACGAAATAATGAAAAGCATAGAAAAACACTTTTAATTTTCTCCATGTCATCAATTTATATCAACATTTTATATTTCGACAGAAGTTTTCTCTAACACTCACCTGTTAAATATGATATTGGAACCCTTCTTATTGTATCTGTTTATGCATCCAAAAGCGACACAACTCATTACCATTTTAAAAAGCACAGAAAAGCACAAAGAATGGTCTGATTATTTGCATGTCTGTGAATACAATACTTCAATTTTATTCCATACGCAATATGGCGGACCGTGATACATACAACCGGAGCGGCGGCCATTTTCGGCTTCAATTTATTTTTGAAGTAGGGGTACGTTTGGGCGTCTCTTTCTATTCTAATTCCTCCATGGTTGGAACGGGTACTGGTTATGCTTTGTCATCTATGAAGGGGCAGTCAAATGAAAACAGAACGAATTCCAGTCTTGTAGAAAGATGTAGGTAGCTGACGGATCCCCAACCTCACCCACTCTTGCACTTCTTCGTCCGACTGAAACCGACGTCCACGAATGTCTTTCTTCAGGTCGTGACAAAAACGCATACTCTTCCTCGTGGTACCGCTGCAGATGACTCAGACATGCAGCCATTCTGTCAATCTTTTATCCCACCGTCAGTTGATGCGGAAACCACAGCGCGCAAATTTTTCGGAACTGCAGGTGATTTTTGATAATGGCATGCAAGGAGCCATGGCTAATGCCGACCTGAACACGAATTTCTTCCTCTGTGATTAGTTGGTTTTCCCGGATGAGACCATCAGTCCGTGCAATCATATCAGGCATAATGGCGCGATGGGCCTGTCCCGAGCGCGAATCGTCTTGCAGTGATATGCGTCCTTCTCGGAATCTCTTCTGCCACTCGTGCACACTTGTCAGGGGCATGCAGTGTTCGCCATACACAACAGACATGCGACGATGAATTTCGCATGTTCCAGCACCCTCGGCTACCAAGATACGAACCACACCTCGCTGCTCTTCTTTGCTTGCCTCCATTCCCCATATTGGACGAACACACTTTTCACTACGCTCACCTCCAAGGCAATAAAGAAACAACTGTGTGGACCTGTGCGTTTTCACTACGCATTTATAATACACTACAGATGAAGGTATCGATACGTAACAACAGTGTTGCAAACTTTTGCGAGGAATGTGTTTAATAGTGGGTGTTCGGTTTTCATTTGACTGCCCCTTATATATTCGACCTGAAAGAATAATGTTTGATACTTCTTAGTTCTGCAATCTTAACCACTTTGCTACTCAACCGGTGATTCTCCGCCCCTCTCTGGGTCTCAGTACTTTCTATTAAGGTACTATAAATCATCATGAAATAGAAGAGGAATTCTAATCCTATTTTCTACTCTACTGTAACTTAATAGTATAACAGAGATTTCAAGTTGAAATAGAATCGGATTTATTTTGAATTCTCGTTCTTTCGTTCTTTTCTTTTCTTTAGAATTGCAGTCTAACAATAGAACATAACAAATTATTCCATCGAGATCATTTGTATCCTGGTAAGGAAGGACTAGATCTCTGCTTCCAATACGACTCTTCAAAAATAAACATACTTTTTTTTCGTGTATTGCTAGTCACAAGTGTGGCTACCATCCTCCCAAGGGTTATGCCATCGCTGTGGGAAGAGAAGGAAAGGAAATTGGTGAGATCTGCTGGTAAGGATGGTTGGTCTAAGGGATGTTTGGGCATTGATTATTATCCTTTATTTATCAAATCTTAAAATCAGGTTGGTATAAGTCTTGCGCTTATACCCATTTTATTGGATTATGTGGATCAAACGATAATGAGATGGATGATGGAAATGAAGTGCACATTAAACGAGACAACACGTGGAACAGATAGAACTAATGTGTGATTAAATCTTCTGCCTAGGGGCTGTTCTGGGCTTTATGAAAGACAGGTGAGCCCTTCTCCCGCTTACACACACCTTGAACAAAGGTCCCGGGTTCGATCCCCGGTCCAGTCACGTACTTTTCACTCTTTAATACCAATTGTATCTGTACCTACAGAGGCTTGATGTACAGAAAAAATCGGAAGTTGTTTTCATTTCAACTTTGTAATTTCTGAATTTCACTTCGTTTATAGATATTCCTTTTAAGAAAATTACTTTTGAAATTTCAGCATAATTTATTCTTGTGAAACTTTTACAATGTTATATTAATTGTTTAAATCATTTGCACGTTTAAATTCAGCTTATTTGTTGAGAGTAGTCTATTACCATTGTTGAAATTTAGCCTTGCCATTTCTATGCAACCTGGGATACGTAGTGAAATATATTTCTGTGATGTGGGTTGAAGATCTTAAAAGATAAGTAATTAATTTTAATTTTGTGATGTGATTACATCTCTAGAGCCCTTTAAAATTTAGTGAGATTATTTGACTTTTCTGGAATTAAATATTTAGATCTCGGTATTGATCCAGAACAAACCACATTCAGTCCTTAACTTATGACAACTGTCTTACAGTTACATCAGCACATCAAAAACAATCTGATTACCCTCATCCAATGCGGGACAGCAAGTGTTTTGTTTTCAACGTTCCATGGAGAATTCTTATTGTAATTGAAATTTTTATAGATTTTAGTATATTCAAATACTGGAACTTTAAATTCCAACCGATAGGTGGCTTTAACTGGCAAATAATTTTGCTTATCATGTCTGTTATATAAATTGCCAGTTTGTATATTTTAGTACGGTTAAGTGTGAATCTTTATATGGATGTATTTGAAGCAGAGCCATTGTGAGGTGTTTCAGTGACCCAGCCCACGTATATGTACAAAATGTCGCCCCCTCCCCCCGTTTTTGTTGGAATTTTGTTTGCTTTAATTGTAAAATATTGTATTATAATTCATAAAAGATATACCTTGTGCGTGTGCAGATATTCATAACTATTTATAAATTTTGGTAAAAATATATATATATATATAAAACTCAAATTGCTTGTGATTTGCATTAAAAAACGAACGTTTTTATTTCAACCTGCCAAGTTTTTATTTCGGCGCTTAGTACATTTGGAGCTTTTTTCTTTTTTATATATATAGTTTTAGACGCATCCGATTTGGCGCCTCAGTAAGGTGTCTCACTCGCCTCACCTTGGCTAAGGCACTGACTTGAAGCACTTTTGTCTTATGTTTGAAATAGCGGTTCTCTAGGTAATGTTTAAAATCAAACATTTGGTTGTTCCGGATTACGTAATGGTAACCAATATTTTTCTGTGAAAATGAAAATTTTGCTGAATAAATTATGAAAGACTATCATAAAATTAGGGTTCGGAAGTTGATGACAAAAAAAAAATGACCTAAATTTACTTTGAAATGTGCAATTTTTTAAAAAATACAGAAAATAGTTGTCTTTTTGTTGTTATGGGAATTATTAATTAAACTGGTTTGATATTTTCACGATCGAAACTAATGTTGATGTATGTAAATTGAAAATCACAGTGAATATAGGAAGACGAAACTAGACATAGTTATGGATAGGAAACGTTGTTATTTTATTTTCATTCTCATGAACAGAAAAAAGAAAATAAATTACAAAAAAACAATGCAAATTCTAAAATATATTTGTTTCTGCCTATATGCGACTGACTAAGAAAATACGATTTTGCACACCTAGCTTAATCAGAATTGCAATACACCACCATAGTCATTCATAAATTTTCAAATGAAAATGATCGTCAATTGTCACTAAAACATTTCGGTATTTGGAGAAATTTCTTTTCAGATTCAAAGATATCAAGCGGTGGGAGAAGATTGTTGAAGTGAAGGAGAAACGAGAAAATTTCTCTTCGAAAACGTCCAAATTGAAATGTTCTCTTCGTAAAACACTTTTGATCTTTCAGCATAGGTTGGTAATTAACTTTAGCTTTGGTCTTTAAGATTGTTCTTAGTTACAGTCTCTTCAATAGTTCCTATACATCCCTGCAAATATTTATATTTTATTTTATGTACAACAGAGGGCATTCTTCCACTCCGTATTGTCGTGTTTACTTCTCTGAGGCCACAACATAAACATACTTTTATCGACCAATTGCAAAGTTATTTGATGGTTTACTTCCTGCAGAACTTCAATGCCTAGAAGAAACACCCCCTAACAGCCAAGATGGAGCTTGAATTACTAATGTTCGTGTACAGAAATGAAAACTCCTTTACTACAAAGCAACGTCTTGAATTTCAAAATATTACAATCAGCTCATAGCAGAAATGTTCCCCGCTAAATTCATAATTTACGGCCTGAACAGACTGCTATGATCTAAAGTCTGAGGGATAATATCCCTTGGCACTTGCAGGAGAGAGAAAGGGGGAAGGAGAAGTCGTGATCGCAGTCACGCCTGAGAAAACTATTGAGGAACTTGAGTTAGTCTGACGAGAGAAACCGGTTGCGGGACTCCCACTGAATGCCTCCCCAGTCAAATCTGAAGTCTGCTACCGCTACTAGATTAAAGGGTCTGCATCCGATACTTTTATCAAATCGATTTTTTTGATCTTTCCATATTTTAAATAATGCCCTAGTCAGTGCTGCAGCCCCAGTATTTTCACAGGGTTATACGCTGTGAATCTTTTTAGTTTATGGATCTTTAAGCGGAGAAACTTTTCACCACATTTTACTTAGTATCTCGACTAATATAGAGATGAAGTAATTTAATTTCTACGAAAACAAAAATGGCAAATTACTTTAATTATATACATTTTATTGAGGCAATAACAATGAAATTATATACATAACTTCCTGCGTTAAAGGAAGGAGATTAGGCGTCGAGGAGTGTGACAACTACGAAGCATCTATATCAGTTAACAATCAGCTACAATTCTAAATAACACTCCCTTGCTCAGCCTTACTCCATACATCGAAATGTTAAACTTCTACCTTAATTTATGAACATTTTGTTTCCGATCAAGTTGAACCAAAAGTATTTCATTGTAATAATCTCACCGGGGTAATTGCAAAACTAAATAAATACAGGAAACAGAAGTAGATGGTATACGAATTTTTGCAGAAAGTGAACTTCCGCAAATGTGTACGGTTAATCAGAGAGTATATATACGGTGTATACTTCCGTATACCGTCGACTACAGCCCTGATCCTAGTTCCATATTGTCAGTAATTCTGCCAGCCCTCCTACCTGTGGGGGTGTCATCCTTCCAAATTCTCGAGAGTAACCCCAACTTATTTTTTACAGTCAAAAATCGGTAGAAATCATGCAAAACTCCAATTAAAACAAAATAAATTACCAATTAGGTTTAAAAAAGAAGCGTATTGCTTCCCGCGAAACACATATATGGGGCTTTTTGCCATTATATGGGCATTCCACACTACATATATATTTTTGGTTATTGACTTTATCTATTGCTTTAGAGTTAGTTCGCTTTTGGTTTTCTTCTAAATATTTTCTGATCGGCTTTTTCCTAATTAATAAATTCTCAATATATGTGCACTGGTAATCACAACGCAGGTGATCTTACAAATCTGTCGCAAAGTTTTGGCAATGGATTGAACCTAATCCTAGTTGATGTTTACTTTCTGTAAATTAGGCTAACTGTGTTTTGCTATTCCACTCATTACTAAAGTTTACATTTTTTAGTATTTAATTTTCAAAGGTACAATTGAGCTACGTACCAGGACAACAGTTTCCTGAAAAGTGCGTAATGTGATTGGGTAAATGTCTGTAATACGCTGTTTCGATATATTTATTTAAAAAAACTAAGAGATGTCAGTTATACATCTACGACTAACCTTGTTGTCCATAGATACATTATACTTGTCGATTATATAGCTTTCATGAATCTTTACAAAATGAAACTGGTAGACACACGAAACTCGAGTGACCGGATGATAGAATATAACTTGTTGGAAAATCACTTCTTTCTCCAGAAATCCAAAGAGAGATTTGCAAATCACAGAAAAGATTAGTTTTCAGATCTCTGAAATATTTGATAACAAAGTGGAAAATATATCAGAGATCTCCATCGTTCAATCAGGCATCATCTTAATAAAGAATGTGTTTAAGAAGGAAGTTGAAGAAAAATAAGAGAGGCATTTTGTTGTCATAAAATCTGAATTACTTCTTTGATCTCGTTCAAGATATTATATGATGTGTGATACCAATGTGAAAGCTTCAAAGAGTCGAGAAATACTGAACATATTTAACTCGTAAAAAAGTAGCAGTAGTAATGTTATCCAAAATAGTTTTTTTTTCTATTAACTTTCTTAAGGTCAGATTTGAAGATAATACTGTAAAATGGACTTAACAGTCCATATAGGCCATTACGTAAGACAGTGTTTACTCTGTTTACGCCTAATTGTGAATAATAATTACAAGAACTAAAAAGAACCACGACATATACTAGCAAGAATTCACTTTAAAATTCTATATTTTTTGTGGTATTTCAACCAGCAAAGTGTGAACATGGAATACATTCACACAGAAAATAAATTTTGGAAAATAAGATTTAAAATCAATGACATTTTAAAAATAAATTCACTCACCTTATGCTATCCGTGAGAGATCACAGGAAAGTTTATATCTGCTAAGGAGTCTAAGACCAGTGTTGGAACATTACATGGAGCATTATTGTGATGGAAACTATCCAGAGGTGTACGTTTCAACGAACAACATCCCTGTTGGATATCCCTGTAAAAATCTGTAGTCACAGTTCGACCCAGAGACAGAAATGTATTTTGTACTACTCCGTCACTATACTAAAAAATAATCTGCATGCCTTTCACATGGGATGGGGCTTTATCTGCATTCCTTAGTGTTTTACCTGTAAAGACAATGTCCTAATTATTCTTTATTGTCTTCTTCTCTCATCTCTCTTCACTTCATCCTCATTATGCCTCATCAGCGTCCAACTAAGTTTCTTTTTAATCTTCTCCATCAGCAGCCAGTTACTATTCTTCCAAATATAGTCTCATGACAGATATGAACCAGTCTCCCTCTGCAACGTTTGAATTTCTGCATGTTTAACTCTTTGGGCATCAGACTCCTTCTATCCTTTGATAATTTATGCATCCTGGTGACCCGCCAAAGACCTTACCAGATGCATTGTTAAATATTAAATTTTAAAATCTATTTTTCTTTCTATTCCATTCTTAAATTCCTTGTTTATTCTATTTTCTTATATCCTTCCTAAAGACCTAAGAAACCAGTGTGAGTTAATGGGAAGGAGGTCCGTCGCCGGTCCCTTATAAAACCCTTTAACTGTGATCGCTGAGCGGAGGTCCCGGCGGCGAGGGTCATGGAGTCTTCTGGGGCAAAGAGTTCCGGGGTAAAATAGCCCCCCATTCGGATCTCCGGCGGGGGGCTGCTCCAGGGGACTCTATGAACAAGGATTAATACAATGACGGCTCGTTGCCTTCCACCAGCCAAGGCAGTCGGGAACCTGATCCTTACGAAAAAAAGTTGAGAAAGGACATAGCTGTGTTGAAGAACAACATTGGCGTGAGGGAGTTTTCCCATCGTATTATGGAGAACACAATCCAGCAGCTCGAGTCAGAAATTCAGTCCGTTGACCTGACGAGAAGGTCCCCTCAAAAGCATCCCCCGAAAATGACTCGTCCTACTCCTCGAGCATTAGATAATTTGGAGACAGAAAAACTGAAGAGAGAAGAGTTACAGAGCCTGAAAAGTGATTTAAGGTACCTAAACACAGAATTATACTACCACCTACTTAAGAGCGGAAGATTAACTGAGGAACAAGAGAGAGAGTTAAACCCTAACAGGGTGGAAGAGGAGAGAGTAACCGAGAAGAAAGACGAGGAGAAGGAGGAAGAAGGGAAAGTAACCCAAAAGAAAGACGAGGAGGATGAAGAAGGGGAAGTAACCCAGGAGGAAGAAGTAGCAGAAGCAGAAGAACGCAGAGGAATAAAATGGAAGAAGGTGGCTATGGTGGCAGCTACATATGGCTTATGGCTGTGGCTGAATTTGTGAGAAGAAAAGAAAAGCGCTGGAATAGTCAAGAGGAGATAGGACGACGACTGTAGAAAGAATTGTGTTTCTTAAATTGTGAAACAATTGATAACTCTTGATGGAGTTGTCTTTCATCAACAGGGAGCACTTATTGGTTGTAGTCATAAGTATTAACGTGAAGCTCAGTTGCGGAAGCCACAAGTTCTTGACAACAGTCAAAATATTGTGAAAGAGATTTCCAGAATTGAAGTAGCATTCAAAATATGCAATGGTTGACGGACAGCATTTAAAGTATAAACTCAAACATGGTGGCTCAATTCAAGCGTACGACTATAGTAGGTGGAACACCGCTTTCTGAAAGAGTTCAGAATTTGAGGGACATTTCAAGCAAGAAAAGAATTTGAAATAACGGAGATGGAGCCAATGATACAAGAAGTTGTAAAATCTAGCAAGGGATGGCAGCAGATAAGCCCTTGAGTTATCTAGGATCACCTTAGCATAATTTACAAGTACTTGCTATTCGAGTAATGCATTAACTGCGTAATGGAATGGAAGGCAATCGTGCTAGCCGGAGACTTATGAACAATTTATTTAAAGCTCAATTGGGAAGTTTATCAGAGGACGTTTACTATGAAGAAACTACATTTCCTTTACGAGTGGCGTAGCAACGCAGTGCACGAACCAAGGACGATTAGTACGACCATCAACATTTAAATTACAAATGATGATCCAGCGAGATGACACGATATTCAGAATATAAATGGAGCAGAAACATTCTATCCTCGATAGCTGATAGAGACGTGAATGTATCCAACGAAATTTGGAAATACTAACAGCGAAATACCAATCAGAAATAAACACTTTAAAAGAAAGGTCTGAACAACGCATAATGGAAGTTGTGCAAGAATTTTGGAAAATCCATTCATAGATTTCCAAAACGAAAGCGAATAAGACGAAGAAAATCTAGAGGCAAAGAAAACCGAAAACCAATTTTATGGGACATGTGTGACATTTTTAAAACAATATCATGATGCTACCATAAAGAGCGAATACCAAAGATATCACAGATATTAAAAACAAATATGAAAAACAAGCTAATTACATCAAAATCGTAGAAACCAATATTGCCTCGGTTGAAAAGGAATGTCAAGAAATTGTTCAACACATAGAAATTCTGGAAAGCAGACATCAAGATACTTCGACAACTAAAGGAAACAATTCTTAACATCAAGGTCTTAAATCAGTGAACAGCCGAATGAGCAATCTGTAAATCCAAACAAATTTACAATGGAACTAAAACAACCGATTCTAGAAACTAAAAGAAATGGTTAGGTGCTAGAAGGAATGTCGCAGAAGAATCGTATTTCCTCAAAAGTTCTTCAGAGTCAAGAAAGAACAGGTGATAACGATGAGAGTAGTTTGTCGATGGATGAGAAGAAGTGTGAAGCCAAACTGACTGCTGGAAGAAAGAAAGAAGGAGAGAATTGTTATATCAAATTGATAAGCAAAGAAGCCACCAGTAAAACGGGGCTATCTCCATCCAATGTAAAGTTAGGTAATGAAGAATGTAGAACATTATCTAAAACTATTTTCTGAAATCAAAGATAGTAATGTTAAAATGGAATGTTAAGATTTGGCAGAAACGTCCAAGAAATCGGAAGGAACCACTGTAAAGGAAAAGGAAGAAGAAGAAGAACCATTGCCCATATTTGGAAAAGGATAACGAAAATGAAATACCAACTACGAAGGTTTGGTAGAAGAAATGTATAAAGAGTTTGGAAGAAAGAAATTTTCAAAAGGCTGAGAACCACTGGGTGCAAGCGTCTAATCTCTTTTATAAACGTAAGGTTGACCTTCGTAAATATTTTTCGTAAGGTCGAGCCGAAGAAGAACCAATATGTGGGTAGAAGATATGATCAAAACGAACTCCATGAAATTACCTAACTTAATCATGAATGAAATCAACAAAAATGAAAGAATTGTTAATAATGAAAGTAAAATAAATTATTATGAAACGAATTTTTATGAAATAAATTATTACATAAAATCATTTATCAGGAATAATTTATGATGAATAAAATAATTTACTTTTAATTAAATAAGTTATGATTATCGAAATAATTTATAATGAATGAAATGATCTAGAAAATCAATTATTAAGCAAAAAAATTACTGAAATAGTTTGATGATGAAACTTTATAATATATTTGATGAGAAAAGATAGAACTATTATCTTTATCGTGCTACATACATACGTTACCAAATATTTAAATTTATTTCCTTTCTCTATGATCTCATTCTCAATTGTTACGTATCTATTTCCTTCATCCTCTGTGTTTCCGTTTCTTATCAACTATTTTGTTTTTTCTACGTTCACCTATAGACCTACGTCATTCCAAGTTTCTACTAAGACATCGGTGCTACCTTGTAGTGCATCTGCATCGTTCCCTAATAAATCTACGTCATCCGATTACGAACAGTTCGTTTAAGCCATTCAACGTTAGTCCATTTTTGTCCTATTTTATTTTTGCATTGACGTATTCTAACGCAAAGTTAGATTGCAGTGGTGACAACAGAGCTGGATTTATGAGTCTATAAGCCCTAGGCCCATGTATTGTAGCGCCCCCGCGCAGTTCCTTATCTTCATTTCTCTCTCCTCCGTCCCTTTCCTCTTTCCTCCTTCACATTATGACAAATTACTCTTGTTTTTCCTCTCGCTATTTAATAGTAATAGTAAGTAACCAAATACTGTACTAATTATTTTATTAGGCTGTAATGTTTAATCGCATTCGATACGCCGCACTAAATATTATTATAAATTGAATCTTTATATGTTAATGGCAATTAGCAAAACCATTAAATAACATTCGTGGATAGGAAACTACTACACATTGCTTCCCTCAAATATTTTTTCGCCTTGATAATAATAATAATTAAATGTTTCTAACTTGAAGCAGTAGCGGCTCGCCAAGTGAACTTAGTGAAGGTGCATTTCTCTTATTGTTTCGAATAAAGATTTTTTTTGAGAGAAAATGAAATAGATATAATAAATTCCCTACAGAGAAAAAACAAATAGTTTTTTTTAAACCAGTGTTGTGTCCTGCAAGAAGTAAATATTATGATGCCGGAAGTTGACGATGTTACTTTTATGAACCTTCAAAAAATGCAGCTCTATGTGCTTACTATGGCGGGGACAGTTAAATTTACTTTGCGTTAGGCAGAGAAGCTAATTTCTTTCAGTTGACGGGCAATGAGCTGCTTGGTTGCTATGACAACCTAGACGCGGCAGGCTATTCTGGCCGGTGAAAGAGTGTAAAGCGCAGCGCAGGAGAAGGAGTCGTCTGCTTTCTATATATAAAAACAATATCTCTCTTCCGGCTTTCCAACGCGCAAGTGAAATAATGCTGTCCCCACCCTAGCAACGCTTTGTACGCCTGCACAATTATTAGTATTTTTGTTTTTGTGTAGTAAGAAATCAAGTGTGATAGGAGGTATTTGTTACTTCATTTTGAGCACGGTTTATTGGTCTTCAATGAAATGAAGGACCTGAATTACAAAACATCCCAAGTCCACTTTTTTTCGTATTTGCATTTTTCCTGTTCGGTGGTATGTTCCAAGAGCTATCCACTTGCATAAATATTACATCCTAATCCCAACTCAACAAGCTTTTCTTAATACAAAATTATTTCAGCAAAATAGAATAACATACCAAGACATTGGACTGTTTTTGTTCCTCCTGAAAATAATACTCCGGTGGACTTGGGATGTTTTGCAATTCAGGTCTTCAAATGTACTAAGCAAGTATTGTGCGTATTTCAATTTCGTATTTTGCATAATACACAGGCATTTCTTAATGCTCCATAGGTGTTTTCAGAAAGCAGCCAAATTTATTGTTCTTTAAGGGAGTAAGGGTTTTGACCCTACAAGTTCTATAGATAAATGTCCTTAAATAAGCATGTACGTCAACGGTGTAATATAGTCCTAATGCCATGTGAGTTGACCGAGGCGCATAATGCAAATCAAAAATACTTTAGTTCTAGTTTTTAAGCGCTCGTTTTAGCTGTAACAAAATGCTCGCCGAGGAACGCCTTTTCTCAGACTTACATGCCAGTTTTGAGTTCGTATTAACGCTCTAAACCAGCGTGTAAGCTTCTCAGGACAGGGCCACAGTTTTTGTTAAAATGGCCAACGAACTACACCATCAAATGGACCCCGGCGGCAATTGATCCTGTGACTACGCGCACACACTTCTGGGTCACCCCGAGGTACTACATGCCAGTCAATTAAATGTAAATTAATCTAAAATTAAAATATTTCTCTAAAATTGTGTAATGTATTTGAGAGACCACTAGGTGCATATTGTACATGCATTTTGAAGGGGAAAATAGGCTAAGTTTGAGTAACTCTGAAAACGGCAAATGGGTAGTATATTTTAGATAACCCGTCCTATAATTTCCTTAATGTTTTTTTTTTCTCTCAATTCATTACCGACCTGTACAGTGTACACTAAAAAAAAATGGTGTTTATTGCCACCCCAAAAGGTGTAATAGAACACCTCTATCTCTACACCAATTCCAGTGCTGGGTAAGACCAATTCTAGTGTTGGTTAACACCATCCGGGGTGTCCAGCACCGTTAACACATCTACCGGTATTCAGAAACACCGTTAGGAGTGTTAAAGGTCAGCGCTAGAAGTGTTACGGAACACCTTGAATTGTGTTTATTAACACTCCTAACGGTGTTTCTGAATACCGGTAGATGTGTTTGTCAATAACAGAAACGGTGTTGGATATCCCGGATGGTGTTAACCAACACTAGAATTGGTGTTACCCAGCACTGGAATTGGTGTAGAGGTAGAGGTGTTCTATTACAAGTTTTGGGGTGGCAATAAACACCAACAATTTTTTGGGGTGTAGTAGTAGTATTGCACTTTTATGAACTTTGCATGCAACGAACCTTCATTTTTGCTTGTGTCTTGATACAACTATGATGAAACCTAACACTTTCCCGCACTTAAAAACCAAGAATATAAGACTAGCTATCCTTACCACCGCGTTTCAGCGTGATATTATTCTCGTCATTGACTGTTATTTTGTTTATAGCTTTTAGGTAATTTTGGCTCAGCCCGAGATAGAGCAGGTAGATGTTGGAAGGAAATCGTCCAGTGCCTTGTACTATCCCGGTATTTGCCTGAAGTAAAGCTGGATAAACCTTAGTCAGGATGATCATCTTTCCAGACACATTCCGACTGCTAAGCTGACGCTCTACCGCAACAATCTTGTTTCCGCCATTTTTTTTCTACCACAGTACAGCAGCGACGCCAGAGTACAGCTCCTGAAATCAATATCCGTACAATAAACAATAGACTCATGAATATGCAATACACAATACGTTGTTCCCAACTCCTCATTGAGGACATTATTTACATGTCAAACATTTGTTCCTTATACCATGCCCACCAGACAGTTTTTTTTTCGTAAATTAAGTTTTGCAACGTACTGACATTTTTCTTGGTGCGTATTCCGTGTTTGTCGTCATCTAAGTTTCGTAATTCTTCAACTATTTACATATGGATGTCTAACTTTGTCGGTCCTAACTTTTAGCAGTTTAAAACTTTAAACTTTATGTTTATATGGGTCAGTCTAGTAACAGTAGAATTCGGCCCGTCACGATTCGCCTTTAGCTGTTAAAATCCAAACCCATGCCTCTTCCGGGACTCGAACCCGGGACCTTCGAGCCGATGGCCTACCGCCGCAGATCGCTCGACAGGTTTTTAGCAGTTAATTACTCTACAAGTATTAATCAACAATGGATAAGATAAATAAGTTGTTATGGATAAACCGGCCAGTATTAGAAATCCAACATTAACCGAGAGTTGGCACATTCATGATTTGGGTACACTTCACCTACTATTTACACCACGAGCCGCCACTGACTTCAACACAGGTGACCATAAGCAAGATGTGAGAAGATCATACCTAATTCGGTTGAAATATAGAGCTTCCGAGGACTTATTGGAAAACTATCTTCCAATTAAATGAGAGCTTATTTTTATTTTTGCAGTCACTGGAAAATTAGTTAGCTCTTTAATTAAGATTGAGAATAAAAATTTCCTTACTCTGAAAGATGAGCATTGCCAGTATCAATAACAATTGCATGGGATTCTTGTGTTTTAGTATTTTGATAATATCTGAAAATGAAGTAGACTCTTTCATACATTTACTTCATGGAACATTATATATAACTTATAAGAAAGGTATCTAATCCTAATTACTAAGCCAAAGTTTACAAAGGTTCAATGAGAAAAAGAAAACTTTTCATGGAATAGAAGATAATTTATTTTTGTTGATTATCTTCTCTTTTAAAAATAAGAAAAAATCACTGGACTTTCCATATAGATTTCAGAATAATAATGTAGGAAAGGAAACTAACTTCGTTTTATTTTGCGAGTTTTCTTTTAACTCTCTTTTGAATACTACTATTAACGATACTTTAACCTCTTAATTTTCTTAGAAAACTGATTAAATTAAATACAAAACAATAGTTATTACTTGAAAACAGCTCCTAACTTCGGAGCAATGAACTTATTTGATATAAAAGATTGGTTTCTATAATAAATTACTTAATCCATGCGCTTAGGATGTATAAATTATTAAATGTGCACTTCGTACGTATTTCAAAATACCATTTTACCTTCAAGTTGATCTTAAAATACATTGAACTTGTGAATTCACAAACAGCCTTTCAAAACTTAAGCTAACAGCATTTCCATGTTACGCTAACTACACTCGATTCCAACTGGCGGTCAAAACCGACAGTTGATCTAATCCACGCTCACTTACGCGATTTTCTCTGGGAACCAATTGGAGATTAGTGACATTTGCCCGAGTTTAAATTTTAGTCTATCAGCTATAGACCGAATCGGCAATATAGCCGTCATGTGTTATTCTTAAAGAAAAATATAAATCTGGATTGCACATCACACAAGGTTGCAAGTGTGGTGTGTGCTGTTGCTCCATCTTGCTGAAAAAATCTATACAGTCGTTCATCTTCTATGATTTGAACCACAAATGGATTGAACTGGTCCTGAACATACCGGTGAACACTAACAGTATTGTGAAAGCATTGTGTTATAATTCGGACATCGGACATTGCACACCAAACACCAATCCTTGGATCATGCAACGGCTGTTGAACGTACTGATGGATATTTGCTGGTGCATAATGGTGCGTGCTCTGTGAGTTCACATACCCGGACAGGCTGAACCAGGACTCATCTGAAGAAATGGAAAACTGAGGATCCAAAAGTTCTGATTTCACTTCATTCAGAAACCACCGGCAGAATTAAACACGTGCAGATTTGTGTGGAAGTTTTAACTCATGCGCAACAGAACATTTGTAAGGATAAAGATGCAGGTGCTATTTAATAATGTTCTGACACGACGATCTATTTTATTTCCACTTGCACAGATAACCGGCGCTGTCGGAATTTTTTGCAGGCTATCGTTCACTTGAGCAACGTTTTCTTGTGTTCGAACTCGTTTCGGAGAGTTATAGAACCCGTTTCGCTCCATTTTGCCAGTAATATTTGCATTGGAGATTTTGCTGGAGGTTTTGCCAACACACTTTTATTCTTATACTCTTGTGTAAACAGTTCAGTCCACGTTTATGTGTTGAAATCAACTGATCACGCCTCCACCTCACACTCAAACAATTGGTTGCTGCTGCGCATGCCATTCTCACACCAAGTTGCGTCTGCCAGAATTTGTACTCATCTTTTTGCTGATTAGTTTATGTTTACACGAAATTTCTAAAAACACTTTTTGGTCTGCGTTTTGTCAAATTAGAAAGTCGTGCAGGGTTTTATTGAGATATATTGAAAAGTGTTGATTTGGTTATTTCGACCAACCCTCGTATATATGAGTTTTGGTTTCGTATCTAGTGTATGTTCTTCATCTTCTCAAATTAAGAAGTTGTACAAAGTTTTGTTGAGACATGTTAAGAAGTGTGGATTAGTGTAATTTTACCAACCCTCGCATATAATGAGTCAAAATTTTGGTTTCGGACGCAGTCTATCCCAGTTCAAAGGTGGAATCCTATAAGTTTGGATTATTATTATCATTTGGTTGGTTGGTCATACTGAACCTCCTTTAACCAGCTAAAGGAAAATAAAGACACATATGAAATCTAATATAATTTTTATTGTATATAAGTAAGTAAATAGATTATATATGTATATGTATATATAATACATTTACATATATGTAAATGTATATATATATATATATATATATATATATATATATATTATTTTACCTTGCATATAATGTTTTCCAGTCAGAGTCGGATTAAGGGGGATCTAAAAGGGCTGCTGCATCCCAGGGCTCACACTTGTTCAGGGGCCCTGTAAAATTGTAAACCAGTTACTTTTACGGTTACGAAGAATAGATAACAAAGGCCCTAACAGACCTTTTAGGCTACAACCAGAATCAATAGCCCAGGGCCCAAATAGCTTCATCCAGCACTGTTTCCAGTCGACGGTTCCCAAGATTTTATTAGTTCGTTAGAATTCCTTAACGCTTACTGACTCTATTAGGAACAGTTCTTTGGAACCTATCAACATGTGGAAGCACCCAATTTCCCAACCAATCGTAGCCAAATAATTCAAATATTTTGCTTATACCCATCTACTCCGGATTACTCCACTAGAAATCGAACCATTTCCTGTCTTAAAATTATTAAAGTAGCATTTCTACTGGAACAATAAAGACGATTTACAGGTGGGGCTGATCTTTTCCCAACAGAATAAGGGGCAAAAATACTTACACTCTTTCGAGATTTTGGGTGGCAGCTAAACAGGTCTCCAACATTTCAATGGATGGCGGTCAAACCTCACGACATGTGTTTGTTGTAAGTAAGAAATCGTTTGGTCTCGTGACTTATCAGGTGACTCCAACCACGAAGAAGCAACAAAAATTGCAGAAGGCGACATCCCTTTTGTTGGATTATTTACCGGCAACGTAATGTAATTGAAAATACACCCCCTTTTTTTCCTACGCCAAATAAATAAAAAAACTTAAATTTGTAACAACTTATCAGTTGCGTAACTGCATAATAGTGTCAATGTTTTCAAAATCATATGCACTGTTAGCAGGGTCGATATTTAAAAATTGTTAAAGACGGGCCAAGTGGTGAAAACAGCTCGTATTATACGTCAAATAAAAGCAGAGATAGCAACATTGTCTAACAAGAAGTAGAGATAAAATATTATATCACGATTAGGCAAATGGCTCTTGACACGTGGCGTTTCAGTGGAAGAAACAGAAGAGAGTAAGGGAAACACGAAAGAAGTTTACTAAAGGGAGGGCAAAGCGAGCGATAGAAAAGGACTCCTAAGGATGCAAGACAATAACTAAGCTAGGAAGAATGAAATGAAGGGAAATAAATAAAAGAGAGAGCCCGAAAAGGCAATGAAGCAGGAAACGAAGATGATTAAATTGGAAAGTGAATCAAATGGAGGAAAATAACGGAAAATGCTGACGATTTTTTTTTCTTAAGTCAATACGGGAAATACTGAAGGGAAAATGAAGTGGATGTAGGTATTTTCTCCTCTATACTAAGAATTTTCCATTCTTTGTTCAACAACATTTTCTAGGAACAGACTTACGATTATTATTTATTAAGTTCTCCAGCCAGAAGACAGACAACAAAAAGCAAGAGAAAATGAAGAGGAAGCGAACGAAAGAGAGAGCAAGATAGAGAGAGAGAGAAAGAAAAGCAAATACGATGTTACTGCGCTTTCATTGATTTTATTTCCATCGAAATTTCAAAAGGCTACATACATTTTGTTGAATGCACAGATTTAACTCTCCACTTAAAAAAAAAAAAAGCTTGAAACTCCATTTGAATGACAATAGGGTAATTACAGTAATTTTCCATTAACCAATCAAGAACATATAGAATTTAAAATATGTTTAATGCTGTTTGTTCAAGTACTTAACAGCTGACCTTTTCAAAATGTGCAGCACTTACTCTCCCTCTCTCTCCGTTCATTAATTCTTGATTCTTATTCAACTAATTCTAATTTAATCCTTTCAATTCTCTTTCTTTAGAAAAAAAAGAAAAGTGGATTTCATAAGCTAAGCTGTACTGGATTAACCCCCAATTGTATAAACATTTTAGAACAGTGAATTTACATTTTGAAACGCCATTTTATAGCTATGCTTATTTTAAAGTTAAATCACACAATGCAATGAAATGTGCATAATGATTAAGAAAGAACTATTAAGAATGGACACGAGAGCAAAAAAAGAAGGCAAAGCTATCAATCCTCTGTGTTATACGTACGCGCCGTGAATGGCGCATGGAAGATGTGGAGGTAGCGCACCACGTCATATTCTCGACGCGTGGTACGAAACTGAGATGGGGTGGTCAGTCCCACATCCGACAGCCCTTACCTTCCCAAGGTGCCCAGCAGTACCAAGGACACTATTGTACTCAGTTTGATAGGAGGCTGAGTATACCTCAGACCGCCAGGCATGGGATACTGCGAGAATAGTCTCTAGTGTCCTGGCCTGGATTTGTACCCGAACCTTCCGATTTATAGTCAGACGCTACGGTGACTCATAAAAGTGAGACTAGAGCCAGTATTTAGATTGAATCAGAACTACAGCGAGAGAACATCCTAAATAATATATATATATATATATATATATATATATATAGAGAGAGAGAGAGAGAGAGAGAGAGAAAGAAAGAAAGAAAGAAAGAAAGAAAGGAGAGATACATTTTCTTAGTCTTTGACTTTCGAACATGTATTTCTATGTGTGTCAGTTTCGCTTCTGTAGTCTCATGGTAAAGTCACTAAATTTTAACATCTGTTTACTTCTTAGATTTGAACAATATAATTTATAATTCACCAGTACGTACTTTTCTGAGTGGGGTGTTCGTACAATAAACGATATTCCTTAAACCACTTGTCAAGAACACTGATCTATTTCTTGTACAACGAAAAGTCAGAAATCAACTGGGCGACGGTGGCTCAGTTGGTTGAGCGCTCACCTGTGCGCTAGTGGTCGTCGGATCGATCCCTGCTCATGTCATGTGGGCTTTGTGGTGAACAAACGCCGTTTTGTTGCTTTAATATAATCACGTACGGAAGTTTGCACCATTATTTCGGGAACAACATTAGTGATACATTTCGGTGTGTGTGTGAATTTGAACGTATTTTTTAAATCTTTAGTGAACGTTCTCTCTCTCTCTCTCTCTCTCTCTCTCTCTCTATATATATATATATATATATATATATATATATATATATATATATATAACACACAGCCATATTCAATCCACTACTGGATGAGGCCTCTCCCGGAGGGAGGAGGTGGTCTACTGCTCCCACGCTGACCAGACGTGTTGGGAGAGGAGAGCCGAAGCCCTCAACTGTGATTGCTACCTCTTTATTCAGGTAGCTCCCCAATTGGCCTCACGACGCTGGGTGGACACCGCACAGGCAACACCATCTGGAGTGCTGAAACGGTCACCCATCCAAACACTGACCAGACCCAGAGCTGCTTGACTTCGGTGATCTTACGGGAACCGGTAGACCAGCTCGGCTAGGGCGTTGCCCATATATGGGCAACGCTCATATGCGTGTGTGTGTGTGGAAATTTATATAATTTTAAACAATGTTGAACAATGTTGCCAATAATAATAATCGCACAGTTGATCTATTTCTGTCAAATCTTGAAAATGTTGAAGATATTAGAGAATTGTTACCGTTGGTACCGGAAGATATCCATCATCCAGCTATAATAACATACATAGTTCACAGAAAGGTCAAGAAAGAAAAGCAGAAAAGTAACACTTTATTATTACACTTTTAGGAAGGCAAATTTTCTGATGTTGTATAAGGAACTACAAGCTGTTGATTGGGAATTCTTACAAGTGTATCGGAATGTTAATGACCTAGTGAGTAAATTCTATGATATTGTCTATGAAATATTTGATAGGTGTGTTTCCCGTAAAATAAGTACTGTTTCAAAGTATCCGTGTTGGTTCACCAAAGATGTTATTAGAAAACTTAAGGTCAAGGCATATTATCATAAACAATCCAGAGTCAAAACCATGAACTCAACACCTTTCTATCAAGAATTTGCTCGATTACGTAAGGAAATTAAGAAAGACATTAGAATTGACTATAAGAGATTTATAAATTATTCTGAAAATAATATCAATTCCAACTCGAGCGAACTATGGAATTTTATCAAAAATAAAACAAGGAACCTACCGCCAAATGTACTAAAATTTCAAGGTCAGGAGTTGTCTAGCAATGATGAGATAGCATAATTCGACGTTTGTGTCTGATTGAACAACATTCTGCAGAAAGAAATTAAATGTATAAAGTGGAGAGAGACTGCACAAGCGAAACAGATAACAACAAGTGCAAATAAGTTCATGGAAGAAACTTAGGATTGAAACAATCGAAACAGACTGAAACGTGTATAGCATAAATAATACCCTAAATAATGTTTTAGAGAACATTTATACATTAATACGGGTAGTATTGACAGTCAAGGTGAAGAAAATTGTAACATTTGGGCAAAAACATATTGAAAATATTAGTGAAATATATCCAATCGAAGGAATCGTATACAGTAGGCTTTCTAAAAATACAATGTAGAAATGTTGTGTTGTCAACAAATTGAAAACACATGGGTAACTCAAAGTAGATAAATCGCTGGAGTCTGCTTCTATCCATCTGTTTTCGTTTAGGTTTTAATGAGCCTTCAAGAAGGACGGACTTAGTGAAATTAAGACAAAACTGAAAATGTTTGGGAGTCTACTAAAAATATTTAAATTATTATAGAACTTCGAGTGTTCCGATTTGGCTTATATATAAAACTTAAATATTTTATTTGAAGTAATGCATACACAATATTGTCATTTGAAGTATCCAGGGCAGGCTAAGCACTTCTCGCATCTCAAGAAACATATGAAGCATTGAAATGAGATTTCTGGACGTCGTCATAAAGGCTGTTGTCTCTTCTTTCATTTACTATATGTTTCACTCCGCATATCTAAATAATCTTGGGACTGAGGTTGTTCAAATAAACCTACTGCGAAATGTCGGGATTCTTGCTGTAGAAAGGAAAATATAGCAGTAGTGTATTTCCCAGTCTTCAGATGGAATTGAATCTCAGAATTGATACGGCAAAAATTCCAGTGCATGGAATAATAGTTGAGTATCGTTACTTGAAGATTAGGTCCTCAATACACAATGTCGTCAACTGTTAAAGTTGAATTCCTTTCAACAAAACGTCGTCCAGTTTTGCGTGTCGGTTTGTTCTTGCAGAATGTGGCCTTGAATTTTCTCTGACTTATTTCCGGATGAAATTTTATTTTAAGAATTAGGTGTGTTCAAAAAGAGTACAGAAGGTCGAACTTTATAATAATATGGACAGTTTTCAAGAAATATTGGGCCAGAAGACTTTAAAGAAACAAATTTTCCAACTGTGTAGTTGCTTATGATCTTTCTAAATCAAATGCAGGGCCAATACGAAATTTTGTGCAGATTCGTCGGTATGCATTTGAAGACCTACAATGTATTTAGTACATATTGCAAGAATGTTGGTCCACCAGCAGAAGCGTAACTAGAGGCCCCCCCCCCCTTCCTAAAGCAACTCGCACATGCGATTTCAACAAACTCTCGCCGCACGTAAAAAACGCATGCTAAGTGTCCAGAACAGTGTTGCTAAATTCCTCCGTGAGAAGTTGCGTTGAGGCTACAAAGTCCCTCCGTTTTACTAATTCCGAGAAACTTTAAGTCGAACTTTGAGGCGATTTCTCTCGTAATGTTTGCGGCATCTTCCATTACCTCATTTTAATCTAATTATATATCGTTTGTAGGACCCTCGGACACGTGCTCCCTGCAATGTGGGGTCTCGCGGCGTTTTTCCTCTCTTCCCAAATCCACCAGTTTACAGATTGAGAAGAGAGATTCCCTTTGTAACTGATGGCTCCAAACCAGGTTTGGTGTTTGTATATTTTTTAGAACGGTGTATGTATTGATTAGCTGTGTGTGCTCTGAGTATATTATTAATCATCACTTGATGATGGCAGATACCCAAAAATTCGATGTAGATCTATTTCAAAATTTATAAAGTTATATAAGTATGGCAACACTGAAAACCCGGTGGCATCGTGTTTTCACTCCTAATACCCACCATGTTGTTAAAAGAAACATTTTCGCAAACAAAATGTTCAATCAATGCGTCGTTTCTGATTTATTGAGAATTATTCATTTTCTTCCCATTGTAAAGCGTCTACTTTGGATTCCAAGTTGAAAACGCAGTGTCTCCAAGATGAAGCGGATTTTCACGCATGTATATACCAATAAGTTACTAATTTACATGTCAGGAATCACCTTCCGAAGTATAGCAAGCAATCAGACATGCTTTGAAGTTTGCATTTTATAGAAGTGATATATTTCTATTTATTAATATTTTTCGATTCATTATAAGATAACATTAGAGCACATTGTTATATACAAAGTGTAACCGAAAGCGACTGTTAAACTTCTCAGTTGAATTCCTGAAGCCAAGATAATAAAAAATGTTATCTTTATCATTTCTGGAACTCCGCTTAGTTTTCGCGATACAGGGTTTCTAACATGAAGTTCAAGATCGAATTCTTACGTTGGCTAATACAACGAAAGTTTTTCAAGAAATCATTAACATAAAATTTAGTTTTGAGAATATGTGATTCTTTTCGATAGAACTTAAAGTTTTATGTCATCGGTTGTATCTAGGGATAGTAGTTTTGCCTCAAGTACCATTTGATACCAATACTTACGGAAACATGTCAACACCTAAGATATTGAGTTGCATACTGGGAATGCTTTTGCTTGCATATAGAAGGACATTCAGCAAAGACAAGACAGAATGATAGTCTTAAAATGTGATTGTTTCGTTTGGTCCCACAGCATCTAGTATTTAACATATTATGCTTCATATGTGATCAATGGTACCATGTTACATGTGATGGAATTCTATTTCTCTAAAGAAGGCTGGATCATTGAAATTATAAGAGAAACTAAATATTAAAGAGCTGTTCAAGACCACCCATACGTACAGAATACATCTTAGCCATGATGTTGAACTTCTCCTCATAAATTTACTTTGAAGACAACAAGTATTAAGTAACAACAACCTGCCTTGTCATTGGCTGGTTTCTACAAGTCTGAAATTCCTGTGTAAGTTTTCAGCTAATAGAAAACAATTGGGAATATTTCATTCTTCATTCTCTACGAAGAGTGAAAAAGAAAGAAAACTGACGAGAGAAAGAACGGAAATCTCCCAGTTAGAGATTAGGGTAATCTGTTTCCCATTATATCTTCACAACATCGCTTGGG
The DNA here is from genome assembly GCA_022664845.1 of Lepisma saccharinum. Classification (NCBI taxonomy): domain Eukaryota; kingdom Metazoa; phylum Arthropoda; class Insecta; order Zygentoma; family Lepismatidae; genus Lepisma; species Lepisma saccharinum. The sequence continues at coordinate 28,714 of JAGDQP010012749.1, forward strand.
CGTAAAATCCGGATGTGAAGATCTTTCAAACAAGCAAAGAACTAAGCAAAAGGAAAAAAAAAATCGAAGATCAAAGTTCTGCTACGATGAATGAGAGAAACGTTGAGATTTTCTTCGCCTTTGATCTCCATTTTCTTTCTTGAAGGGATTCTACTAAGAACTTAAAAGTGACTCTCTTCTCTTTTGAAGATGTGAATGAGATAAATAAGATATCGTGTTAAGTGAAGAGGAGGATTGGCCTAAATTCGCTTGATTCATAGGTGTCGCATGCGGAATTTCCATGAAGTGAATCTCCTAGCTACAGAGATGTAGTTGCAGATGTAAGTAAAGGTCTTTAGAAACAACCTAATATAAGGGAAAATTATTCAATGTGTGTCAAAAGAAGGTACTGTACACCATTTTATTTTATGGAAGATAGAAATCTAATTACGCCACGAAACAAACTAAGAAATGCCTCTTAAAATTCTGTCCGTTGGAAATTAAATTGTGAGAAATGATATTAAACAAGCGATTAGCTTGAGTTGCCAAACATTCACAAATTCAAGATTTTAGACGCACTTTACCTAACCTTATCAATTTTATCTCGTGACAAATCGCGAATTTCATTTCCAATGATGTTCTTTAGAGCTTCAGTTGACATAAAACTACAGTTTTATACATACCTTCCTTTCCAAATTCCACGAGGAGAATACTAGAATTTGTAAGACTGGGAGATTTCCAAGGCCAATCTATGTTCCCATTCCGAGAAATCATAAGATGTGGAATCATTCTTGAAACAGTCCCATGTCTTGATAAATAATTACTGAATAAATGAATATCCAAGGACAACACTTTAAATTCATGTTGAGTGTTCTGCTCTGACATAGGTATATGATCCAAAATTTCCTGGAAAGATGACTCGATGGTGCTTTGGAATGTCTTTCTATTAGACGATCACAACCTGATTACTTCACCTATAACTTACAGATGGTTACTAACCTCTTGTGTATGCACAACGTATCGAGGAGATGACCCCTTGACCGCAAGGTAACCTGAGTTACCATTTATCTACTGATGCAGTTGAAACACATACCCAATGTATATTGTGGCTCAAGTAATTTTCTTACTTTTATGAATTAAAGTGGGGTTCAGTACTTTTAAAACATACGCTACTTTATCTTCCTAATGACAAGCTAACGTTCTACTAACTGAGGTATGGACGTTTCGTTTGAGAAGAGAAATGCATAGCAAATGAGCATAATCCCGCTTCAGAGTACATGATTGAACTCACGACAAGTTTCGCACATAGAGCTCTTATGCACAAAACGGGGAATTTTTTTTCGAAAATAGTGTGTTCAAAAGTGGCTATGAAGTTATTTATTTTTTACTGTAATGATACATAAATCGGATGATGTATATGTTTGAGGATTACTGCACATTATTAAAAGAAAACTTTCGTACAATGGATAAAGTAGTTCTCATCTGTGTACTGAGTAGTAATGTTCTTACAAATGAGTTTTCTAATACTCATTAAGTGTATAATGAAAACACAATGATATAAGAAACAAAATTAATTATCTTATTCCTGCATATTTTCATTTCCAGCTAAATGAGAATGTAGATATCTCCTCTGTAAGCAACTTTATGCACAAACAGGAAATATTTTCCCGATTTTAAGAACGTTTGTTTATGGTGTTGCAATAGTATCCAGTTCCATAATATGCTACGACAACACGTCTGTCTTTTTTCTTTGTTCTTGATGATCAGACCACCAAACCAAACGAATACCAAATACAATTATGTGTGTTTTCTCCGTAGTAGGAGCAACTATTATATGGATACATATGTCTATCTGCATTACATACATAATCAAAATCCATTAACAAACACGCAAAGTAGGGTTATTTGTTTTTCAGCCTCTCCGCTCCAAACATTTGCATAACTAATTACATTAACTTGATCAGCAGCAAATTACTGCTCTTCCTGCATCACTTGTTGTTGCTGATGCAAATTATATTTCTCTCAGAGTTTGAAGATGTAAAAAAAAAATAATAATAACGTTCTGTTAGAACCAGAATTAAATCACCCGCATCCAGTAACTCAAAGCATATTCTTACCGCTATTAAAAGCACAGGCAGAAGTTATTCGTCTAGAAGCCCGCCTCTCTCTGACATCCATCAGTTTCCTTAGGGACTTTTGTCATTCTATCTCCACACTCATCTCCCTTCATTCCTTCGTTGCCAGTCTACACCAGCTACTGCTGCGTGTATCTATCTATCTACACTTCCCTTTATCCAACGTGAACACAATTAAATTCTCGTTCCCGAAAATTAAAGAGGGGTTAGAGCGATCTAAGCAGGGAACTGGAAAGAACATCATACATCTAAATTGGCAATTGTGGATAGGAAAGGTTTGGTCATCTCATGTGACTCACGTGGAAAATTGATTAGTACTTCCCTTCTTCATTTTCCACTGGCCACTGCTTGAAAGTGGTGAAATCTAACGTCACGTGGTTAATGGTCTGTAGCAATTCGATTAATTAATGGAGCGACTCTTGGCGACACTAGTTAAGCATCGTGCGTTTTAATCCTATATTAGCAGAAATCTGTCGAGCGGTTGAACCAACAACAGCCATAACTGTCAATAAAAGGGAAAATGAAGTTTCCATCCACGCGTGTTTCTCTGATCTTCATATGTGGACCCCAGAAGTCAAGGGGTCTAAGTGCATTTTCGAATAAAAAAGTTGGATTTAATCTTTTATGTATAAACTGAAATATTTGTCCATATATGTTCATATATTGTACATGGACACATTAAGGTACAATGTTTATTTGTACAAAATATGACAATTTTGTGTATCATATAATTTGGGTTATATATAAAAGATTCGCTTTGCTTAGCGGGGGCTCTGCCTCCAGATACCCGGCGGTGGCTGCGCCCCCAACCTAGGGCTTCCAGCCACAAACCATCTGTACTTTTTATCGTAATGGTGTTTGGACTTTTTGCTTTTTTCTACATATATACGTTTGTAAGCTATAATGGATTGAAGATGGCGACATTATCATCAATTCGTATATTATACGTAACCTTTTCTTCTCGTGTCTCATCAAATTAGGTAGATTGCGGCAAATATTAAAAACAACGAAGATATAAAAGGATTTTCATTTATCAATATAGCTGTCAGAAGAAACCAAAATGCATGAAAACATTCAAGTACATGGATCGGAGACAAAATATGTTGGTTTGGTAGAAATTGTACAATAAACACAAACGATATAAAAATCGCACTTTTTTCAGGAAAGTCAGTGTTGTTTAGCTGTCAGGCCCCACTAGTTACAAAACGATACTTTGCTCAAATAATCACCACGCAACGTTGAAGAACATATTCAAAATAATTTTGTAGTTGATGGGGGGTGATGGCTACAAGAAACATTTTATACTTTAAAGGTTAGTACCTCAGGTCGATGTAAATGTTTGAAATTCAGCTAAATTACTAACATATTTATGAAGATATCTAAACCACATTTTGTGTGTTAAGTACGAATATTTTGAACACAACACAATAAGAATTTCTAATTGATACCCTTAGTCGTGTTTGAAGTAGAAACTATTTACTATATAAGAACAACTTATTTGTCGCATTAAAAGCACCTTTTAGAGGAAAATCTGTGTTGTGTAACTACCAACTGCCATTTATTACACAGGTTATACTTTCCTTAAAGAAGTGCTATGCAATGTAGAAGCGTCTTACGAAATTTGGATTTGATAGCTTACGCCATTCCCGAAATATCATAATTTATTTGGAACAACACTATAAAAAATAGAATACGCTAGTATATATCCTTATAGTATATAATGTTTTTTGTAACTATTATCCCAAATCAGTTACAAAATGATTTTTGGATATGTTCTTCTACATTATATGGAGATTATTTGAGCGAAGTATCGTGTTGTAACTAGGGGAATGGTGGTTAAACGACACAGAGTTTCCTGAGCAAAAGGCATTTTAATAACGAAAATTGAACGTTTAGATAAGAAAACTATTTTTTATCTCCAAAACTGTTAAAGATAGAGTCCTTTGTTTTACACTGTAACGTGGTCATTATATTTGTACTTTCCATAAGAAATTTGGATTTGATAACTTACAACATTCTTGAGATATTACAATTTATATTGAACAACACTATAAAAAATAGATTCTGGAAGTGATCATTTTTGGACCCGCTTTCCATGATAATCGGAAGTGGTATGCACAAAAGATCTGGCTTATTGAAACTCCCATATAGTCTAACTATTACATACAAAATTTCATTATAAAACGGTTGAGGGGCAGAAAACGGCCCTTAAGCGCAGTTCTCCTTTACAACAAACGCCAATGCAAGGAGGTAAGGGAGTAAAGAAGAGAGAAAAATATACGGTATACATTTCTGAACCTGAAAATGATTAACAATGAACATGAATCCATTTTTGTTTCTCAGGTTGTACAGAACACGCCAAAAAATATGGGATTCTGATATGATTAGCTGACTTAGCGAAAAAGATTTTTAGTTTATGTTCTTGGTACAAAAGGCAGAAATGAAATACAAGGTGAGAGAGACGGAGGGAGGGAGGGAAGGAGAGAGAGAGAGAGAGAAACTAAAATGAAACTTCAATTGAGATGTTAGTTGAAGTGGAAGAGAGAAAAGTGGTAGTGATAGAGTAGTGAGGTTGAATATATGTTGGACAAGAGGAAGCGAATGAATAGGGTGGGAAGGCGCAATCCTTTTTCTCAACTTAAAACGCACTTTTCTATTTTTAGATTCCAAAAATACGGGGAAGGGTGGAAAATATGCAGAGCTGCATTTAGAAATGAGGCAAGTGTGTGTGTATATATATAGTTGGAATATTGCTTTTTGTTACCATAGAACAAGAAATTGAAATGTAAAGGTGGAAATGACAAATAAAAAGAGAGATGAAATAAAAAAACGTAACAAGAACAGCAGAGCGAGGAGGAAAAGGGATATGAATATAAAGCGAAAACAATTACTCTTGTTTTCAGGAGGGCCAGAAATTATATATACTTCCAACTCAGCAGATATTCTGCAAACAACGGACTTCATTTTTAGAAATTTGTAAAATTATGTTTACAACGAGTGAGTAAATTGATTTCCATCCTCTCCGATACATATGAATTACAAAAGAAAAGTATGCAGAATGTTGAAAAATAACATCGACCAAACGACCTCACGAGATTTTTGAAATTAAAATAAAACGTATAGACCATCACTGGTGCAAAAATGCCTCATTTTGGCGCTACGGGGCGCCCAAAGCGTGGGAAAATAACTTTAGAGCTTGATATTTCCAATACAATTATCAGTAGAACTAAGCGGGCATGGTACCCTAAAAGGCTTCAAACCTGCTTTATCCAAAAATGCACCTTTCAAAATTGTACAATGTGCAAGGGATTCAACAAAAGGAACTTGGGGATTCCCATACTTCTCTGGAGTAAATAGTGAGTCGCTATAAGCAAAAATAATACTTCTTTCCGTATGAGTTCAGATGGTAGACGTAATTACCGCCAATGACAGTCTCTTTCACTGACAAATACACCAGATATTCGTTAAAATGAATGCAATTTCTAGTCCTCTTGTTATGAAACTACTCATTTTTTTAGTTGTCCCGCAAAGGAAACCTGTTTCCTATATCGAGAAGGTGCAAGTTAATTATTGTTACTTTGTGCTTATTTCTTGTTACATTTTATTACTTAGTGCCCATTCATGCTTATTTCGACCCATCTTTACTTCAGAGAATTTCTGGGAATCCCCTATTCCAAAAATTTCGAATTCGTTTTTGGATAGAAGAAACCTCAAGTCTTTGACAGTACTATGCCGCTTAAGTTCTACTTTTAATGTATTGGAAATATCAAACTTTAAAATTCATTTTCCTACCCTTTCCGTTGCCTATAGCACCAAAAGAAAGCATTTGTGCACCCTCCATTGTCTATACTCTTTTCTTATTTCCATGTCAAGTCTCTCGTGATTTAGTATTGTCGGTTTTATTTTGCAACAGCCTGTACGTAAAAACACAAAGTGACTAAACGGAGAATAATTAACGGGGACCCCTTAAATTACAGGCAACCTATGGTATTTAATGTACACTGCTAGGTGGGGAGACAATCAGAATAGAAACAATCATCATCTGGATAATCCTAGTGTAATTAGCGGTTACTGCAGGAGCCGTTTTTTCTGTGTGTTTTTAATCTTGCCATACAAATGGTCCTTTGTTCAAAGAAACTAAACCTCTGGAGACAAGGAATTTTTACAAATAAGTGGGATCAAATTTATTTGTGAAAAAAAAGCCAAACCATTCTTTTCTGGAATCTGCAGGAGATGACTTTGAAAATGGAAATTACTGAGGGACTGTTCAAACCTTATGTGGATAGTTTCTTGAAAATGCCAGCGGGTTTCCTAATAATGCACCGCGGAAGAGGAAAAGCAAAAATATATTCTCGATTATGAAAAAGATGAAGGTATATGTCTTGACTATGACAAAATTCAACATAACCATGGATTAAGACATATTTCTAAAATATTTTTGAATTCTTTATTCGGAAAGTGGGGACAAAGGTGCGATCTTCCACAAACTCGAGGTGTGAGTGATGAGGTCGCCTCGCTTGGTAGCACAACATGTAACTCCTATAACAGACAACAAATTATTATGTGATTTTAAGGGATTTTGAAAATGAAAATTCACCACATACCTTTACCAATGTAAGAGTAGCAGCCTTCATATCATCATGGGGTAGGGTTTTATTATATTAATTATTAGGCACTGTAGGTATGGAACGTATAATTTATTGCGACACGGATTCGATTTTATACGTGCAGAAAAAATATGAACTGTTGTTGTTTCATACTGGGAATTACCTTGAACAAATAACGAATAAAATAGAAGACGTATGGAAGATGCATATCGCTGCGGGTGCAAAAAATTACAGTTACGCTATAAAGAATTTTCTTAATAGTGAAATGAAGTATGTTTGTAAAGTTCATGGTATAATTTTGAATTATAACTTTGGTCATAATAGCTTATGTCAACTATTATAATTTAGTCACTGAACAGTATGATAGGCGTGAAAGTTTAGTCCGAACAATATCTTGCCCAAAACAGGATACAAAATAATTTCCAAAGGACATAAAGAAACTGGTCAATAATAAGATACGTCTGCTTAATCCTTCAAACAAGGAAGATAATTCTACTCTTCCCTATGGATATTGCAGTGAAAAATTTTCGTGCAAGTTTTATAATGTACAAGTGTCAACCAAACATTTTGAAAGTATGAAACACTTTTTGGTTGCAAAGGTAAAAACTTTTTTGTAAAAACAGAAACAAAAGTATTTTTGTTACGAAAATATTTTTTGTGAAAACGATTTTGTTACAAACTTTTTTCTGTAAAAGTAAAACTTTAAACTACTTCTTACGATTTTTAATTACGAAAAACGTTTTGTGAAATCCTTTCTCTTACAAAAAAATTGTTACGAAAATATTTTCCTTACGAAAATTACTAAGGGAATGTTTTTCTTACGAAATTTTTGTGAAAGTGAAAACTTTTTTTTTTATTTTTTGTTACGTAATTTTTTTTGAAATTTTTTTCTTACGAAAATTTTTGTTGCATATTTTTTTTAAAAAAACTTTTTTTTAAAAAATATTTTGTTATGTATTTTTTTGTGAAAATATTTAGTACGATTTTTTGTGAAACGTAAGACAAAGAATTATCAAAAAAATTCTTACGTAATTGTTTTGTGAAAACTTTTTTCTTACGATTTGTTTCTTACGAAAACTTTTTTGAAAAGACAAATACTTCTGTAAAATATTGTCTTGCAAGGCAGAGTTTTTAAAAGATTTTGAAATAAAATGCAAGTCAGAATTCTTGTTTACTTTTAATTATAACATCCTTTCCATTGTACAGGAAAAATATTTACTATCATTTTACTTTATGTATCAGTATTTTGTATTAGTTGTCTCTAAATAATAATTTATACCAGTTGATTTTTTATTTCACTATTGTTTGTATCACTTGTCTGGATAAATGCATCACTGTTCAATAATTTGTATCAGCTCTGTAATCACAATATTTTTTGTATCAGTTGAAAATATTTGAGTCTGTATATATTTTACTTATGCAAAAATAAAAAGTTCCTTGTTAATACAAATCAGTTGGTCTATTCCTATAGATAGACCAGTCTTTGTGTAAATTCAAAGTTAGAACGAACGAGTGAAGATCTTTGTTACTACAAGTCCATGGAAGTAATATATCCTTCACACATAAGATTAAGCTGATTCTGTCCTTACACTCAGCATTTGTCCCCATATTCTTGTAAGTCGTAAGTAATTTATGCAGTACATCAAAAGAATCACTGTAGGATTCAGCAAATTTCTGGTATATCTGATCTCAAACCAAGGAAATGGTTAATGCGTCAACCATACGTAGTCGAGTAATTTCCTTGCTTAAGTCTACACACTTATGGTCAAAGTCAAATTAAATATAATGAAAGCACTCTTCACATATTATACTAAAGCAAGGTGTCCATTCTACAAGACTTGCCAGCACACACACGACCGACATCTTGTCAAAAGTACACTGACAGCTAGCCATTGTTTCCTCGTTCAGTTGCAGCAGACTAAGTCACAATCGAATCGTCAAGGCAATGTATTTACTTCATCAACCAACCTGATTATTTTTAATCCAAATGACGTCATTTGCTAGTATGGCAGTGCTTGTTTGCTTAGTCCTTGTTTCAACTACAAAATGTTTAAAGGAAATGCTATTTTATTCATAGAGCCTACTGGTTATGCAAGCTAGTATGACACGAGTGTATTGTAGGTGGTGGAAAACATATTTAAACTTTTGCAATTTTCAGTCACTAAGTTCAGCAGTCTCTTATCAAAAAACTGCAATATAGCGTTATTCTTGTATTTTCGAGTTTCAATGTCATCTCAAACACTAGTTTTCCGAATAAAATCATGTTCTAATGCCTCTTTCATACCGCCTATCGCTTAATACGAAGATTTTAATTCCACAAGATTGATATCAAATAGTTCGTTACAGTTCATTCTACTTCAAATATCACTTTTCACGCTATATATTAACTCTATGTTATTACAAGGAGGGCCTTTCGGATAACAAAAACCAAAAATACTCACAACTTTCATCTGAGAAGCATGCTTTAGAGATGGTGCAATCGCATTTTGCCACTTTTTACACTGTAGATTCTATCTGTAGTCTTAGATTGACCTTTTTCCGATGGAGGTAAATCGTTATAAAATACATTGCAACGATTTATTTCTACCTGAATTACATACAAACTACAGCCTCTGAAGTGGTAGTTTGATGTTAAATTTGTTTTTCCCTATTTCAAAGAGTATTTTTTGCTAAAAACACTAGTTGAATATTTCTTGTACTCATGTCAAGCCCCAACAGTCGCTAATAGGGTAAATTCTACTTAAACATGGACTCTGAAGACCTCTCACGCACGTTTCCTATGCCATCCGAAGCAACATATATCCGATATTACAAGTTAAAATAGTTCTGTACACAAAGAGTACACTTCATTTACATGTAAATTTCATCACTGGAGGGCTAAGTATTCATATAATAGCAATATTACAGTATTTTAGAGACGTACTGGCAATTCGAATACCCCTTGCTTACTCCTCAGGAGCACAAACATATAAATATTTTGCTTTCTCAAGAAATACTAATATTGTTCACCTATACATATGATATAAAAACGCATGTAAAGGCATGACTAACACTTCTTCCATAGATTTTTTACACGTCTGGAACCAACATTAGGTCTCGTTTCCGCTTTAAACAGCTGGAAAAGCCATGTTGCGCACTTCTCGTACACATCTGAAGTAGTAACTAACCATACACATACCAATATTAAAGTACATTCTTCTTAAAAATGGATGTCGGACACTTTAATTATGAAATCATTACGTCTGTCAGACGTTATATTACTTTAAAACAGATCTGAACACACAACGTATACTTCTTTCACACAATACTTATACATTTAAAGCATGAAAAACTAAACACATTTTGCTATCATCCGGTTGCCCAACAGTATCTGATATGTTATATATACGTAAAATATCATCAGACATAAACTATTTTTATATATTTTAATATACATACATCTAATCATATATATTTAGGTATAGAAATAATAAAGTTCTTCTTACCTCGTTCTTCTCCTCAAATCAAAAATGTATTTGTTTCTGGAAATGTATTTATAGTAACTCTGTAAAGTAACTTTATAGTTTCTTCCTAGTTTTTTGTGTATTCCCCATTCCCGTTTTTTAAAGTGTTTAGTGCTCGTTCTGTTTTTATCTTGGTGTATACATAATGTGCTGCTAACAGACTCATTTGGCAGCGTCACTCGAAGAACTACCGTCCTTCATGATTTTAATAAGTGGCTTCGGAAACGCTAAGCAGCATGTAAAGGCAAATGAAAAATAGTCTTTCAGTTTTTGTAATAACGTTGTCTTTGAATCAGCTATATGAGAATATTTCAGACTTCTCTCTCTCTCTCTCTCTCTCTCTCTCTCTCTCTCTCAATTTCTTTCTTTGTCCCTCTCTCTCTCTTTCTCTCCATGAATATTTAGCAAAGAAAATTTTTCCATTTGTGATCAAATATTTGAACTATGGTGAATGTCGCTCTGTCAAATATGAAATAGCTAGTCCATTCAACTCAATTCTATTTTCTATAAATTACTCCTTCGTCGTGTTTTCTAACTGCTTTGCTTTGTTCGAGAAAAATTAAAGTGACTGTGTGTGTGTATATGTGTGTTTTTGTGTGTGTGAGAGAGAGAGAGAGAGATAGAGAGCAAGAGGCACAAAAAGAGAGGAAGAGAGATGATTGGAAAGGAGATTTTATTGGGTTCATGGTTGGATGTTTGTACACTGGTTAGATGTTAGACATGCGAAATTTGGTAGCAAATAAGAATATAAGATAGATTTAATCAGATCTGGTAATTTCTCAATTCACGGATCATTACTGTTGGTGGAGGAATAACTAAATGTACTAAATTTGAAGACGTTATGTTTCTTCTGGCGAAGAATATGACCTAGTTTACCGAGATGCTACAATAGCTGTAGTGAACCTGTTAGTAATATGGAATAAAAATATTAGTAAAGGACAAGTGGGATAACTTGAAGAGAAACAGTAGAGCACGTATCCATCTGGGAAATATTGCAAGTGAGGGTATGAAAAAGAGATAAACTCAATAACCGAATGACTCAAAAGCACTTACTAAGAATAAGAATATCTTCTTCTATACAGTGTTGAACGAAGAGTTGGGGAAAAGATTCTGTATGGACAAGGGTGCCCATTATGGAGGCAAGGGTGGCTCACCTCCCCCCTAGCCAGAGAAAATTATACTATGCAAAATAGAAAACAAAAATAAAATCTTTACATAATATGTTCTTCTTATATTTATATTTTTATTTATTATTATTTTATTTATTTATTGTCAACACAACAATCTTTATAGCACAATTAGAGTGTCGATATTCAAAATGCTTATTTACATACATTTCTATTACAATATTTCTAAATGATTTCGAAGACGAAAACATAACATATATATCTAATTCGATGTAAGTTCTACACATTTCATTGTAGGTAGTACATATTCTCCAGATTGATGACTTCATCATTATATTGACTTTGCCTTTCCGCAGTGCCAGAGGCCAGTGTTGCATACGCGATTTTTTAATAACGGGACACGAAACTGTAACATTGTTACTAAGTCTGTGCAGTCTAAGCCATTTTGAATTATTTTCATAAGAAATAACAGATCAGAAATGCTACGCCTTTACTCTAACGAACATAAGCATAGTACATTTTCTCTAATGTAGAAATGTTAAACTTTCTTCGCATCCTTATTACAAACCCATTTTAAAAGTTTCATTTGTAATATTTGTTATGTGACTGTTAAACGTTAATTTCATATCAACGTGACACCAAGATCTTTAACTACGTCGTGCCTACTTAATGCATACTTATGAATTTAATAATTAAATCGAGAAATCGTTTTATTTCTACTGAATGATAAAACTTCGCCAATTGAATTTAATTTTTAAGACATTTTGGCAACGTTAGCTTAGGCCACATGGATGATGATGGGATGATTGGTGGAATGAAGAAAGTGGGAGGAAACGGGATAACCGCGAATAAACCCATGGAAACGGTGTTTGCCCGCCACAAAACCCATGGTACGATCAGAGTTTGAACCAACGAACCCAAGTGCCCGAGGTGAGCGCTCTAACGTTAAGCGATAAAATTTCGTATTGACTGAAAGTTGATTGATAGCGCACCAGTTAGTAAAGTTGTCTAAACTGTGCTATAGTTTTATGGCATCTTCCATGTAATTTATTTTAGCATATATTTGAGGTCATCCTCAAATAGCACTTGTTTCATTATGCGACACGAATTCCGGTGGGTCATTAATGAACAAGAGGAATAAGAACGGTCTAAGATTCGAGCCTTGCGGGACTCCTGACAATGCTGTATATTCAACAGATTTGTATTTCTCAAATAGAATAGACTATCTGCGATTAATTAGATTAGAGCCCATGAACCTATCAAGGATAGAGAGAAGTGATAATGATTTAATTTACCTAGTACTACATTGTGATTAACTTTGCCAAACGCCTTTTCAAAATCAATATAAATCTCATCGACTTATTTTCCTTCGTCCATCGAGTTTTCAATAAAATCTGTAAGAAATGTAAGGTTCATTACTGTTAATTTTTGTGAAACTAAGTTTAGTAGAGATAACTGGCTTAGCATGATTAATGATTCATTGATATACAATATGTTCAGAGACTTTTGCAAATACTTTAAGATTGCTATAATTCTGTGGTTGGTAATTTCCCGTCTGTCGTTTGTTATAGTTAGGCCTACAGGACAAACTAAAGCAGATTTCTACTTGTTATGGAAAATGCATGTTTTTACTGTCAAGTTGTATGCAATCAAAAGGTCATATTTAAATATATCAATACATTATTCCACTATGCAGGAGAGTATGCCATCAGATGTAACTGTCGTTTTAGATTTTAGATTCATGGTAGCCTTTCCTATTTCATTCAAACATATTTGGTCAACAGACAGTATTTAAATTTCTTCGTAACCCCTGAAATTATTACCTAAATTACAGAACGATTGAGAAGAGAATACAAATAGGCCTACAAATACTGATTGGAAATACTGTGCAAACCTATTAATTATTTCTTCATTGCTACACAAATCCTGACCTTCAAATTTTAATGTATTTGCTGGAAGTTGTTTTGTTTTGTTTTGAATAAATGTCCACTGTTGACCTGGATCATTATTGATATTATTTTCAGAATCTGATATAAAGGTTTTATAGGCTATTTTATGTCTTCCTTGACTTCGCATTCGAACAAATTAATGATAGTAGGGTACTGAGTTTTCAATTTTGAATGTAGACTTTATATGATAAATTGTTTTAACCTTGAGTTTCCAAATAATGATTTCAGTACACCAGCACGGATACTTTGGGTCAGAGTTTCTCTTGCAGGAGACACATTTGACAAATATTTCATAAATAATATCATAAAGTTTACTAAGTAATTATCATTATTATACTCCTTTAAGCATTCCAAATCAACTTCCAGTATACTTTAAATTAGGTATAATGTACTTCATAACATAGTTCTTTTAAGTTTCTGTGCCCTTAATATTAATCCGCATATAATCACAAGACAGATATTCTCGTAACTCTCTGTGAATAACTTTTAGTAAATCATAGAAAAACTATCACTTTAACTTGTCCCCCTCTAAAAATCACAAGATGGGCGCCCTTGTGTATGGAGTATTCTGTTATATCAAGCCAAAACAAACTCTACAAAAAAGTAAGAAAAAATTCGGAGTTACGAAATGTGGACATGGAGGAGAATACGGAAATCAACTAGGCACAGAAGATGTGTTATAAAGAAATGCTGAAACATGTAGAGGAGAGACTGTCTGGTTGAGAGTAAAGAAGGATGATCATGAAATCCAACTCTGAGAGTTTTAAGAAAGGTAAAACATATGCTGAAACGAAAGGAAAGCGAAACGTCCTGGCTGAATACAGAGGACTTGAAGGACTTCCTGCTTTCAGAACATCACGATAATGATTCAACCACTCATCCATCATCATTAATTGTTTCAGCTTTCGTGTCAGAATCAGATCCTTTGCTTATACTGTTTTTCGGTCTACTAGTTTACTATCACGGTTAGCTTTTATAAGCCGATCAGGAGTTGACGTAGGAATTTTTCTTTGATTTAATGATTTCATAGAGAAGACGAAGGAAACTCATACAGTGTTTTTTTATGTGTAATGTATTATACGTAAACAACTAGTCACGTTTGAAGGCATATAGTTTAAAACATTATAAAACACCACGTAGATATTCTCACACATACTGAATCAAAAGAACATAAACACTCCCGCTTTGAACAGAAAATATGATCTCCTGAGGAGGGATTCTGATGATTTAGTGTTGTCATTTATTTTTTAAAATTGAAAGAGATATTTCTTATTCGTGAGAATGGTTTACAATGCATCATGGGCATTAGTCAAGTTTGATATCCGCCATTTCTACCGCGAAGCTTACTGTGTTACCAAAAACGATGCGCTACTGTGAAGTTAATCATATTTAGTTAAAAATCACGACAGAAGTACTGATATTTTTTTTTATCAAAGAGCGAAAAATTCCTGAACATTGCGAAGTTTATATTTTAAGTGAAAAAAAAATTAATCCGAAATAATCGAGAAAATACTAATGTTGAAAACGATTGGAGATTCCAGTATTTCCTTATATACTCAGTAGCAATTTACTGTGGGAATTAACGTGGGGATGCCCGGGATTTCCCCCCTGGAAAATAAGTTTCCCACCCTGATAAAATTATTATTTTTTCCCAGCCAGCGATAAATTTCTTCCCCTAGGAGATATTTCGATCAAGATTAAATAGCAAATCGGAACATTTTTATTTGGCAGAACTTAAAACTATTTTCATGCAAGTGACAAGATTATTTTACTAGCAGCTAAGAAACCTATTTGGAAGCCATTTCTTTTCTGATGTTTATGAAGTAGCTTAATGTGAATGATTTGGAATATTTTTTTTTATTTAGTTACCTCCTATTAGAAAAGGGGACTCTCTATCCCCGCTGGTCTAGTGGTTACCGTCCCTGACTGTTGAGCGTAGGGTCCCGGGTGCGATTTCCGGCTCTAACAATATCTTTTTTTTTTAGCAAGAGGGTCTGGAACGGTGCCCACCCAGGATCGTGAAGCAACTGGGGACCTGCTGTGAAGAAAAGACAGAGACAATCAAGTTGAGAGCTTCTGCTCTCTTTTCCCAACACACCTGGCGAGGGTGCGAGCAATAGACCAAATCCTCGCTTCGGGAGAGGCCTCATCGAGTAGTAGATTAAATATAGCTGTGAATATACATATGTTGCCTGTTGAAATCCGTGCGTTACGTTTTATGCCCCCCTGACTAAAAAGTTTAATTTACACTATAACAGTTAACATGTTAGATAGGTAGGTGGCGGAGTAGGCAAAGCGAGAGACAGAAAGGGAGAGAGAAAGAGAAAAATGTGGGGCAGAGACGAAGAAGTTTGTGTGCGTCGGGGAGGGGAGAGTGCAACATTGGGACTCAGAATGTATGAACGCAATTTTGTTTGTACTAAAGCTTCATACCATCCCTCAGGAATCTTTCTTGTGAGAGGGTGAAACAGAAAAAAATCTTTGTATTCTTCTAGGGTTAGATGCAAGGGAGTATATGAATGGTTATGAGGAAGATTGCACCCGCTTTTGAATATTTCGAACGAAGCTATTTTATTTGTATGAGATCATGGTGTGCGTGTAACTGGGCGGATAAGCAAATCACCTTACAGATTGCCTGGATTGAAATTAAAATCTTATGCATTCTTAAACGGCATTATTCACCGCGATTATATTTTTCTTCTTTTCATACATTAGTCTATACAAGACAATTTCAAATTACGGGGGCAAACTTTGGGAGATAATTAGGAACACCAACTTATTTTGCACACAGAGTTTCGAGATACAGTGTGTCCAACTTTGAGTAAAATATCGACTTGTTACAATGATTAATAGATGAATATTTCACCATAAAAGATAAACATTACATTAAATTAAACAAAGTTTTCGAAAAGTGATTTGTATCAGTACGGCAGATATTACATGTTAAAATGCGAAGTCATCAGGTTAACAGTAGTGCTAACCAGGTATAACATTTCAAATGATTACGTCGTTTTATCTGTTATTTCGTAGAGATGATGAACCTCATATATGAAGCACAAAATACGCGTTGCAAACTGTGTATGATTTATCAGGTGAAGCGTTCGAAATAAACATTTTCGACGATCAACATCAAATATTATTCCCACTTTGCAACCCAGCATTGTTTTCCTTCACATATAATGATTATTATCTCTAGATAACAGTAAAAATCTATTTAACTACCCTAGTGAATTTGAAAAAAAAAGAAAACTTTCTACCAGGTAGTAACACCTTCATTTTTTACCATAATTTATCTACCCTGCTGATACAAACCAACTTCCGAAATCGCAGTTTTTTATTAATGTGTTGTTTATTAATTATCGAGAGATGATTTTAGTGGTATTTGTCATTGCAACAATCTGATTTTGGGGCTATAAATTAAACCCTATACTATACGTTGTAACTCGAAAACAAAGTAGATTTCCAACAACATATACTTTCGTATTCAAATTATTTGTTCAATGAGTTAAAAAGTGCACAAGGGAATTAGGAAACAAATTTTTTACCTTCACTAATTGGTTAAAGCGATACATTCACATCTAAAGTTATTTAGAAAGGAAATCATTGTTATGACTGCTGTTTTGGCGTTGTTTTCATTCCTACTCATATATACCTTAAATTCCTCGAGTATGTTTAATGTGAAAGGAAATATTTTAGATTACCGTGAGAAACAATTTTGACGAAATTATGAGTCCTAATAGACATGAATGGCTTAATTAGAATATTAGAATCCTGAATACAGCCTATGTAATATTAATATATGCAAATATCTTCAAATTCATTTAAACAATCAACGTTACAATTTCATGGTATGATACAGGCTCTACAGTCCATGTACACTGTGCATTTGTTCAAAGCAGTGTCAGAAGTAATACATTGTTAACAACTCTGAATAAAAAATATTATGGAAAAATGCATTATATAGGGTTACTACTCATTTACAATGAACGCAGTCTACTATAATATGCATTGCACCAAGCAGTGACGCAAACGCGGAAGATATAACAGGGTACATACTGCTATATCATTACTCATAGTATTCAATTTTATTCATGACAAACTTTGACATGTTTCAAGTATTGTCTAATTGAACTGTCATAAAGCACAAGCTTGCTAAGAAGTGTAGCCATAATGTTAAATGAATGCTTAGAATTTAGAATGGCTAGAATTTAGTGAATAAAATAGTTCATATCTACAAACATTTAATACATCATAAAAAAATGAATTCTGCAAGGATCATGGCAGCGAGTTAGGAAAAAGAGTCCACGAAAGGTGATATGTCCATTGTGAGCTATTACTTCAGCAGATACCATGGCTCGAAATTGTCTATCAAATAATGTTTTTCTAAACTTGTTTTACAGTTGCAAAATATTCCTTATGAGATAAACTAAGGAATAAAGATAAAACAAACCACATGATTTCAGTTACCTTTCACCTAAAACAGAGTAATTCAACGAAAACATTTTTTAATAAATGACCTAGTAATGTACAAAACGGAAGCTAAATTGTAATTTAAGTAGATACTAGTCATTACATTACTATGGAAAAGAAACATTACATTTTATCAAGCAGACATAACTATTATATACATATGTGACTTGATTTAGTAAGTGTTATGAAGGAGGGATTTTAGAAGAAAATGTTAATTTTACTTAGATCTTTAATTCTTAAATTACTCTAGTCGCAATGCATATATACTGTAATTGAAAAGTTTTTCAATTCAAATCCGCTATTATGATAAATATTCACATAAATTTCTACAACCGTACCTGAGTTTCAGCGTTGGGAAAACTATTACGGAAAGGTTGGCGCCAACCCATAGAGGCGTTTCGTCGTCAGGCTATTATCAAATCCCTGCTACAGTCCGACTTTCGACGACCAAATCACACTGTTGGGTGAACGTCGCGTCGCCTGGCTTGCTCGGAACTTTGGCTCAGGTCGTATGGATGATGATCGGATGAACTGGTGGAATGAAGAATATATGAGGGAACGGGAGAACCACGGAAAACCCACACACACGATGTTTTTTCACCACAAAGTCTGTATGGCATGAGCAAAAATCGAACCGACGACCCCAAACAACAGAGGTGAACGCTCTACCACTGGGCAACCGCATCCCCAAAATAAATTTCTTACAATGGTAAAAGGGAAACAAATAGAAGTTTCTGCATAGACCATCATCGATATATAAAAAAAATATTCTATTGGAAGTCAGTTTGTGCCAAGAAGTTGCCCATTATGGGTTACATGTAATGTTATTGGGTAGACAGTGCTCTCAACTTGTTATAAACTTTTATTTTTTCGAGCTGCACTGTGTTATCGTATTAGAAACTTGGTATCCACTAATCATGATGAACATAATGTGTGAAGCAGAAGACGCAGTATTGCAACCTGTGGATAAAATACAAGAACGCCAAACAAATTGAATATTTGATCTCGTAGTTTGCAACATTTTATATTATTCATAGTTTGCAACATTGCACACTCTATTTCATATATTATGTTTACAAATAAGAGTAATATTATTTAAACAAATTTATATCAGGTTGTGTACGCTATAAACCCGATCACACAGCATTGTAACTCGTTATATTCACCATGTTAATACAAGTCAACTTCCATTAATATGATCTATGGCGATATCTTCACTATATGTTCACTGGTGGGTCATTGGGGATATCCTTTTCTTAAATAAAATGGTTAATGGTACATATTCAGTGCGAAACCATCACAAATACATTGTTCCGTATCTATCCGACCAACACTAAATATAACCCACATTTATCCAAAGACACCTAGAATTAATTTAGTTCAAAGTTCGCTTATAAACAGAATGACTATAAGGTGTAATTGTCTTCCAGGTATTAATTATCATTATAAAAAGTCAATTTTACAGTTGGTTTCCGTGCGTCTCGCAAACGAAGATGGTTTTCGACACAAGTTGATTTGCGCTCTTTTTTCTATAATTTGGTTCGTTGAATGAGTCCCATATTAATACAACATGTCTGTCAGATATCAAGCTTACTTACATTCTTTCTCCTTTCGTTATGCCCCCTCCTCCATTAGACCAATCTGAATCAAACTGTACGTTTACTTCATTCGACCAGGTCAAGATCGTTCACTGTTTATCTGGTACCAACAATTTGAAGCGGAAGCTATTCTGACTCACCAGATACTATTAATTTGATCTTTTCACACGACACCTATGTAGTTTTGATTGTATGTAAGTAAAAAAAAATGTAAAGATCCCTATGCTATACGCACCACATATTCTTGACCTACGGTTCGAAGTGGGTGGTGTGGTCGTGAGGTCAGCCCCGCGCCCTACCGCCTTTACCTTCACAAGGTGCCGAGCAGTACCAAGGACCAGGGGCAACTAAAAATGTAGTATATTTTTGAAAAACTTAAGAAATGGTCTTAGAGAACGAGAACATTCTTGGGGTTTATTAGAGACAGTTTGGGAGAGAGGGAAGTAGACGAATCCTTACGCAGGTTGGTAACAAGCGGGAAATAACATCAGATGAAAAAAAAACAGAGAAACAAAAGAAGACACAGAATATGTTTCTGGAGCAATTAACGAGGGGAGATGCTTTCAGGTAATAAGCACAACCTACTGTTGTTATTGTTCTTGTAGCTCTGGAATTAAGAGGAGGAAAAGAAGGAAAATACAGCAGCTGGAGCATTCTACGCATTTGATGTAAGTTTTTCTTACAAAAGAAGTAAAGGAAAATGGAAACATAACTCGAAAAAGATCGTATTAGTGCGGAAAAAACAATGGGGCATGGAATTATTTTTAAGAAACCATGTCCTACTTGTTTCCTTAAAAACAAGAATAATAGTAACGATATCTGAAAATAATGAATGCAATTTTCACTTAAGAAGCTCTTGCTATTTTCTCATGAAAGCAAATATTTGTTGCGTATTTACATTATAATTAAAAGGTTAAAAAGTAGTCCAAACTCTATTTCTATTACGAGCTGAGTGTTATTAATAATAATATTAATAACAAAGTGTGCAAGAGCAAAACATGCAAAGTCATTTGACCGAAAATAAAGACAAACACACTAAAAATTTATTTATTTATTTGCAAGTAAGTTTCAAATACATGAGATGGCGGCCATTTTATATTGAAACTTTAAAAATATAAGAAAAGAACAACAAACATAAAGATAATAAAATGTACAATGCTCTCAAGATGACAAGTATTGACAAATTAAATTTATTAATCTCAGTTAAAGGTGCTCTCCGAGGCAAAAATATCACATGTCTGTGGAAGTCAATTATACCTTATAGTCACTCTGTTTATAAGCGAACTTTGAACTAAATTAATTCTAGGTGTATTTGCATAAAAGTGGGTTATATTTAGTGTTGGTCGGATAGATACGGAAACATTTATTCGAACAAAAACACCAGAGGTGCAAAAAGTGGAGCCAAGTTCTTTAGC
>JAGDQP010012750.1:0-14869 GCA_022664845.1 Lepisma saccharinum
CATACGTCTCAAATTTTGACCTTCAGTGTACCAGAAAGTGACTGAGATCGTTGTTGGTGAGTTTCAGCAACCTTGGTTAAAATTTTAACGTATCGTTAACGAATTTACTGTATTTCAAAGCTCTTAAATTTACTAAACCATCCGTCAATTCTTAACGAAGATTGATAACACACACCAAGATGTATTATCTTCTTGAGACTTGTTGCAGTTGATCAAGTAATAATATAATCGTTTCTCTTTTTATACGAGATAAACCAAAGTGAAACAATTTGACCAATATAGCTATGTTTCCCATTTGACAAACAAAACAGAAATATGTATGCATGAATAACGCATTAAACTGTTCTCAACTTGACGGAAAGTAAACCAGTAAAAAATATGGTTAATGTTTACAATGATAGTATCAAAGACAGAGAAATAAACAAGTATACCTCCGTGGACTGCTATCTGCTTCCAACGATAAAATTACAAAGATTGGACACAAAATATTGTTACACGGAAATTAGTATTATTTCGTATCTGAATGCTCTGGAAACGTTTTGTGACAATATGTATAAAGGATAGATCTGTTTTGAAATGAAACAATATATATATCGAGCGAATTCATTAAAAAAAATCCACACATTTTGATCTAGGAACCATTGTGGAGTAATTCAAATCAAAATGACACCAGAATTTAACACACATACATTTTGAACGATGTGGTATTGCGGATGTAATATTGATACATTAAAAATTAACTATCGTTGCTGCTAAGTCGTAGCAAGTAGAAATAGAAAATATTTGAAGTGGTACCATATTCAATTAACGTCTCAGAGGAGTTAAGTGACCTGACTATCTATTTGAAATTTTCAAACTGATCCCCCATGGATGAATTTCCTGTGCGTCACTGCTTCCCTAGTGTCATCATTCAACTTTATAGCTGCAGTTTTTGGTTCACTTTTTTTTTTAATTTCCCACTCCTAATTCCACATAACAATCACAATGGTATCAAAGAACTTGACTGGAATCCACATACTATTCAACACTCTGACAACATACATACATATCTTCGCCTGAACAGCTTTCACAATAGTTCTGTGTTGAAATGTTGTTGTGTAATTGTTGTTGGCACTAAATTTATGTTCCGACTTCTTTGTACACAGCTTTCATCTTAAAATAACTCTTCACTTCTCTGGTCGGCGCTTAAATGTATCTCAAATCCTTCTTACATTTTTAGCAACTCAAATGACATTCGTGAAGCAGACGGGAACACACGTAGTGTACTTGTCTTCTTACGATTGTGTTTAAAACTCAAATCTTATTTATTTATTTATTTTTTTATTGGAACTTTATTAACCCTCAGTTATCACGTAACTGTTTATTTTATTTTATTTTATACCTCCGACTAGTTTTAATGTATGTTGTTTATATTTTGAATTTTTAGGTTCAATTACAATTTAATGCATTCACGATTCGCTCTTGTTACTTTTATGGGTTTATATTTTCTGGGAAGAAATGGGTTATGCTTTAATGACAAGAGTTTTCTTCTGATTTGAAAGGATGATATTGAATTGTCATGTGATGAGAGCAGCATGTAACTTCGAAACATACAGGGTGGAACGAAACTTCTCGGACTAAAATCATATATATTTTTTAAATTACATACTTTACATATTACAAGTTAGGTTTTTTTTTCAATAAATTTCTTTCTAAAAGCAAACAAAATTGAACATATTTACTTTATCTGAACTTTTTTTTTTAGATTTTTAAAATTAAATCTTAGAAGTGTCCGACATTTTATGGGATGCAAATGCTTATCTGAAGACACATGTTTCAGAGGTACAGTCTGAGCCAAAAGTTTGTACTAAGTCGTAAAATTTCTCCTCCGAATAACTTTGGAATGGATTGACCGTTTGAGTACAGCTTTTCTAAATTACAGAAAATCGAATTCTCTTTATGTTATAGAGGAAACCGTACTTAAATCACTCAAACCATTTCAAATATATTCAGAAAAGAAATTTTACGACTGGGTTAGGTGACTACGTAAATTAATTTGCTTAGTATGTCCGGTCATCACGGACAAACCACTTGACCGGTATTTTTACGCAAAAGTACGCATTGTAATAATAGTATGAGCTGATATATTGTTGTATAGATGGCAGCACTTGTACTAACATTATTTCAGAACACCATCCCAAATGAAATTAAACTTTATTTTGTTTTAATACGAATAAGTAGAAACCGTGCAGACAACATAGGTATCTCTTGTAGGGGTGCAAAATACGCACAACAGGATACGGTGTAACTCTTTTATCAACATACGTATAGATTCTAATGTAAAGTTGTTGGTCTGTTCTGCTAATGAGGTCATGTTGAATCTTCACATAGGTTTTTTGCAATTGCAGTGACGTTTCTCCAGTACACTGTAATTACACGGTGTAACAATATAGTGCGGATTATCAATTCCTCACTTTTCATATCCCGGCCGAGTAGCCGTGCGGTCTACGGCGGTAGGCCAACGATCCGAAGGTCTCGGGTTCGAGTCTCGGCATGGGTGTGAATATTAATGGCTAAAGGGCAAATCGTGACGAGCCGAAGTCCAAAGTTACTATAAATGTTTCATACTTATCTAAGCTGTAAAGTGTACGTCGCTTTAAAGCTTTATTTTATACGTTTGTCCCAATGAATATTTCTCAGTGAAGTATTAGTAGTTGTTGTTATTGTTATGGTGTTGGTGGTAGAAGTTTTAGTGTTGTTGTTATGGCAGTAAACTTGTATGGTGGTAGTGATCATAGTGGACACGTCTCATGGAATATCCACAAAATATCTTAGACCCCCGCACCAACAAACGGGCATATTGGTTAGTATCATAATTTGTTATTATGAACAGTGCAATTCAAACCTTACCGAAATCGAATATAAATATTAAATATAAATGTTTCAGAATATTTCTGAATTTGAATTTTATTTATGGCCTTTAGACATCTAAGGCTCGGGCCGGAATAGGGGGAGAGGAAAGGATTCGGAAAGGTGTCGGCCAGGACCTATGGTGAAGATGCCATCCCGGCATTTTCTGGTGTAACTGAGAATCGAACAGGAAAAACCTACGACCTCCCAAATGCTACGCTAACACTACCACTGAGCTACGACGGCTCCGTTGGAATATTTCTGTGGAGCCATATGATGATATGACAAAGTTTTGTCACGAACGTAACAATTATTGATCTTCGGGAAAATGTCCAGTGGAATGTGATTCTGTTTATGCATTTTATAAAAAGGTATTTCTTTGTGAAAAAGTTAGTACGCTATCATAAATTGTGCATTAGTGTCTTTGTTGTTGAGAGTCCTTTTTTTATTTGAAGTAGACAATTGTCAGACAAAAATGTTTTAAAAATATCAAAGATAAGCTATTTTTCCCTTACAAGTGCATACCCAGTACACTATTTATATTTTTAAATAATGGGCAGCTTCGTTTCGAAGGTCCAGTTATATTCATGCCTTAGTAAAAAAAAAAACTACAAATAATGTATGTTCAGATATGCACTGCACATAGATAGATCGATAAAACTTCTATAGATTAATCTACGGTTGTTTTATCTCACATAACAATAATAAAGTCAATAAGACTATATTGGAGCTAGCTATCGAAGTGGAACAAAAGCAGTAAATTGGTTTTAATACTGCACCTGGTGTAGCAAACTAGTATCATATACTATAGTGACAATTCATGTACGAATATAATAAGTCAGCTGTGGTTCGAGACAGTAACATTAAGACCGCATTTTATCATAATCCGCTCGGTACTTTGAACAGGGCTACCAACGTGTACAATTCGGATGGAAATGTGCGATAATTTGTATTTAATACAATGTACGATCTTAATATATATACGATCTGGTCTAACTGTACAATAACTTGAATACACATTTAAAACATTTAGATTTATGCTTTCTTACGAGTAAAATTAAGATACATGGAAGCCTAGAAAGGGTGCTGGGTACGGTTTTTCAGTATTTCTCTGCACTTTAGACATTGTCTATAATTTTAAAACTTATTTAACTATATTTTACAAAATCTAAATATCGTATAATACCATTGTAATACTCTCGTGCAATATAAGTATAGTGTAATACTCTCCAGACAACAATGTATATTGGTCATTGGAGTATTAAAACTTGAAAGCAGACGAACAATGAATATTCTTCGCAACCGCATTTCTTCGTGCAGAGTCACAAGACACGTCTTCCCTTCGTACCTTTCTTTTCCGACAACATAAATATTTACATGAGAGTTTAAAACGATACGATAAGAAAATATTAAAATATTTATTTGGTGTTAAAACAGAAGCTGTGAGTTATGCTAAGTAATTTTCTTTTTATTTCAAACAATGCAGTTTGGCTTTATTTTTCCTTCATTTCTTTTTAGAGAGTTAGGATTAAGACTAAGAAACCATACAATATGCTGCATTGGAGATGGAAATTAACTGTTGACTATCATTTACGCATTGTGCAAATGGAGATTAGAAAATATCCCAGTTCTATACGATGACTTAAGGTCTCAGGTCTATTGTTTCAAAGGATACGATCCAACTAGCAAAAATACGATCATATCCTTACATGGTCGGCAGCTTTGTTTGAATGATTATGGAATTTAGTAGCAGAAGCCTAGTTAAGTTAGTCGGTTCGAGACAGTTCGAAGTCCTTTATTACAAATATCAATGCAGAGACTTAAAATATTCCACAAAGTTGGTTTTCTAAGTACGTAAGAAAGAATGTAATATCGCTTGAACTCTCCTTTATCCAGAACACTTAATTCTTGCTAAGAAATCCGACACGCTGCAGCTGTAAATACATTCACCTTGCTTTAACAGAGACATGAATAGCTGTTTCTTCAAACCATCCCTTCATCTTCCACCAAACATCTTTCTCTTTATTGATAAGAAACTGCGATTCGAAGAAATCACCCCTTTCAATTGGCTTTTACTAATACTTCTGTAAAGCTATTAGGTGGAACACAATCACTTTGAATTGTACAATAAAGAGCCTACTGGCAATTAACATTAAGTATCTCAGAGCTATTTATATGTAAATGCAACTTGCAATTACGGTTACAAAGCTCAGTTACTTGTGAACCCATAATAGTGTATATATTGTTTTCTTTTCTACGGAATGTTAGATACTCCCAATCAGACGGTTTAATCAGTGACAATACGAGGTGTGACACAAAAGAAACCGGACTGAAGTAATAACTCAGAGTTCTTACATTACTGGTTCCTGTCGGTGGTGTCACATTCAAAGTAGTCCCCCTCTGCTTCAACACACTTCTTCATTCGCCGCTGCCATTGTTTGTAACATCCCTGGAAGTCATCTTCTGTAAGGGTCTTTAGTACGTTTTCCGTTTTTTTTTCTTATCCCATTAACGGAGGTAAAAAAACTCCGTTCCTTTCACTTGAGATTTGATTTTCAGGAAAAAAAAAAACTCACAAGGTGCCAAATCAGGCGAGTACGGTGGTTCTTCTAATACTGCAATGTTTTTTCTAGCCAAAAATTGCTGTATGCATAGTGCCTTGTGATCGGTGCATTGTCCTGATGCAAGTTCCAGCCGCTTTCCCACAACTGAGGCCGCTTTTTTCGAACGTTTCCACGAAGCTTCCCCAACACCTGAAGGTAGTAAAGTTTGTCCGTCAGGAACCCAATCAATCATCACTATCCCACGAATATCAAAAAACACTAGTAACATTGCCTTAAATTTGGACTTTCACATTCGAGCCTTTTTGTGCCGGGGGGAGCCCGGATCTTTTCACTGCATGGATTGTCGCTTTGTTTCGGGGTCATAGGTAAATATCCACGTTTCGTCGACAGTTACAACCTAATCCAACAAATCTGGGTCGTCGTCAATCCTTTCCAAGATGTCCATACACAATTCCTCTCGGCAGTGTTTCTGTTGTTGTCACTTGGCGGTCATTTTCCGCCAACGCAGTGACACACGTGTTCACTCATTGTCGCTTATCTCGCGAATGGCTGGGTCGGGTGAGTCCAATTCACGGTACTAGGTAGGAGAGGTATGGTAGTTTATCCCTGCAAAAACAATATGCCTCATGTTAATTATTTTTAGTAATACAGCTACAATCCGTTTTTTTTGTCACACCTCGTATGTTAGATTAGGTTATAGAGTATCTTAATGTTAGGTAAGATTAAAGGCACTATCACATTTACGCTCAATTACAAATGCTATAAGATCATTTATCATTTCCTGAAACATATTTAAATAAAACGTAAATATCGTCTGGAACAGTGACTCCCGAATAATTAAGTATTTTATGTTTAAAACAACATTTCATTCCAAAATACTACAAGGGTGAAGTTGTTAAAAGCTCTATGGTTGGACATTGAAATCGTAAGTAGAGAAGTGTAAATTAATACTTATATTTAGAAAAGACAAATACTAGGTTATAGCAGTCTCTTCATTAACAAATTTATTGATGTTCCGAAATTTCAAGAAACTCTTACCAGATTTTAATTTTCTATATTATTTTGTTATTCCAAATGCTATTTTATATTTAAATATAGTTCACGCGAAAACTTTTAATAACCGTTTTATTCAACTAGACAATTAACAGCAATATTCTTAAAGTTCACACCACTAATGCAGTGAAGCTAGGGATGGCTGGGGTGCCACCCCAGTAATTTTTTTAAGGGTCAGGAAATGCCCTGTCTCTTACTGTTACTTAATTTGTTGTTTTTCAAATATATTCTTTTTGTACGTAGAAAGTATCTATTAGTCAATTTTCTGTTCTGTGACAATAAATCAGAAGTCTGGTAGCCTTACATTAGAAGGTGTGCGTGCTATTATCTAGTTAAAAGCTACAACATTTTAAGGAGTTTTGGCAGATTTGCAGTGAAAATACTGTAATATTTTTTCCTGGGTATGACTTTGCTTACAACTACGGTTGATTATTCTTGTATTAGGAGTAGCATTAATGCTATAATTGTTATACTACAAAGGTAGATATACATTAACGTACACGGTATTTGTCATACTGGTACTCTTGTGAATCAAGCGTCCCGGTACTATTTCTTCTCCATTACACCACTGGTTCACACATCAAACAACTTTAATCTAATGAAATTGACGAAAATATTTAAAGAGAAAAAATAAATGAATGTAGCGAACATGCGTTACACGTCCCATCTATATGAAATGTCACTTTTATTAATCAGCAATTGAGGAGTTTGATGAAATTAGGGTGTAAGTCCTAAAGAAGCATTTTGTGAAAAAAGTAACGTTGAAAATTAAGACTGCACTGCTTATCCCGCTCATGTTTCTCACTTAATAAGACACACAGATCTACTTTTAGTTTTGGAGGGAAACAAACAGTTTTAACGACTACAAAATGATAACATGTTTTCAGGATACTCTGTTTTAACTGTTGTCGCTCCCATAGATAAAAGAGAAATAGTCGCTCCTGATTGAAACAGCTGTCCTGACCTCTAGAGTCTAGATATTGAGTTGAAATTTTGACGGAGGGTTATTCAAACACAGTGGATATCATTTATGCATTTGATGCAAAAGGGACTAACCTGTCTGGCGTGCTTGTTCCACCAAACTCCTCAATTGACATCTTGTATATAACATCTAGATACCCATGTATATTTTTTTCTTCTTGTCATGCACATATAATAAAAAAATGTAAACAATCAAACATTATATTGCCATCATCAACAAACTTTGACAGAGCCAAGAAACTTATTTACTGAACCACTCTATAATAGATCTCAGGTTTATGTGCACACAACTTGATAGTAAATTCTATCTCAGAATCACGTAAACACTTTCTTTTATTATTTATCTGTAGAAGCCCAGTCCCTGGATCTTTGTGTATAAAATAATTTAAAACGTAACATGCAAATCGATGTAATATATTTTAAAATTATTACTTAATTCAAACAAGCCGTGTATAATTAAGTGGACTTTTATTATATGATAGTTACTGTATAAGTTAATTCTCTTAAAAAGATATAAATATTCTATACTTCCTGTGACGTATTTATTTTGTTCAAAAGTTTGTCTTTTGTTCGGATTCATGACGTATGAAAACTTCAAGAGTTGGTAGCTCTGAATTGCTTCACATAATAGCTGACTTAATCACCAGGTCACAACTGTGTGAATGTAATATCACAAAAATGTCTAAACTATAAAAATAAACCGAAATGCTGTCTATCAAGCCAATAATACTTCCAGAGGTGCCTTTAATTTATCGAAAGCTGAGTTAATAACCACTAAATCTAGTTAAAGAAATAAGGGTCTCGTTTAAGAACATTATCAATACTAAATGGGCAATCACTGAGGTTAATTATCATTTAATTACCACGGTGGTTTACTAATTAGAAATATAACTATGGCTTTCGAGCAATATTAGTGAGATTCTGCATCTGTAGCCTTGGTAAGATCATCAAACGCAAAAGCGATGACAACAATATGATGACTTCATTAGTACGAGCATTGAATAGGCTTCACACAATGAGTTTATGTGCAAACCTGTTGTGAATCTATATTAAACCAGATTCGAACTGAGAGATTTTACAATAGCGAGTTCCTCTAACAGGTATTTAGAATATTTTCATTGTAAAAAAATATAATGCGTATTTCCTTTTACATAAACTGGAAATAGTTTCACAAACAAATCCATGAAATAGTAAAATTAAACCTTTGTGCTTAAATACCATTTCAGTTATTATGGCAGTGACAGGAGCAGAAAGACAAAAGGGTTTCCTGCTTAGAAGGTAATTTCAGTCGATGAATTGTCAATAATTTGGTAGTATAATTATCCAATCGGGAGCTATCGTGTGATAATGATTTAATGGATCTCGGGGATTTTACGTATTCATTTTAGCAATGATGAAATGTTATCATTGTTCCCATGCACACTCCGATATTTTTTAATGAATATGCTTCTCGTTTTACCTAAAATTAATTCTTAATACCCTTTCTTTTGTTTCCAGATTTAGTAAAAGGGAATATATTTAGTTAATACCATGAAAGAAATTAAATAAAAGTCTCTTTGCTTCTATTCTTTTCTTCTCAAATTTCATTATAAAAGCTGTATAGACAGACATGGCCCCACCTCGTCACTAGTCGGAGGAATTACGTTTCTTGGCGAGCACTCTTCTGGCCAGAGATTGGGAAAGTAGTAGCCACGCCTTTGTCTGAGTAAATATAACGGCATTCGCTTCATAAAACTGACGTAAAGCTTGGGAAACGTGAGTTAGTATAGTCGACAGTAAACTCTGAACTTGCGTGGTTAATAAGTAATTTTATCTAACCTCCATGCTCCAGGCAGCAACGTCACGGACTTCCGAATGGCAGTAGATAGAAACACGAGTTCGAACTCGCAGCCGACCATCTGACTGAGGTTTTCCACGGCTTTCCTCAGTTTCTCCAGTTAAGTAAGGCCCTGGCCGATGCCTTTCCCATCCTCTACCTATCCCATCCTGGCCTGAACCAAGGATGCCAAAAGGCCATAAAATAGATTCAAATTTAAATAAAATTAACTTCGACAAAGCGAATAGTTTAAATATATTTTTTGTTTATGTTTTATCAACATGTAAACACTAATTTCCTTGACTCCATCCATTCTGTAATTGTTTTACATTATAACACAACTGTATGTCTCACACTGTAATCTAAAATAAGGGGGAAATTTCAAGAAAAACCGACAGGAAATTGAACCCCAGACCCTAACCATTCCACCACTACGGCACTGTGCAAGGTGTATCTTACCACAAGCACTTAAACATGTTATTGCACTTAATATTTATGTCACTTCGTGTGCCTTACCTTGTATCCCACTTTTTCCTGTAGGGAGGGAAAACCCTTTTACACAAGGCATTGCCAAAATAAACTCTTTTGTACGCGCATGCTGCATCTCAATTTTCGACTAGCAAGTTTTAATTTATGGAAACTTTATTCAACATCAGGTACCACTGACTTTTTCGTGTCTCATAACCACATCACTACTAGTACCCAGTGAGCTCTATACTTAACGATAATGGAGTGCTTGATTAATGTTTGAATTTTATTTATGATCTTTGGGCATTTTTGGTACAGAATGGGATAGGAGAGGGGGAAAGTAGAGGCCACGGCATTAGTCAAGATACCATTTAGACATTTGATTGGTGAAACTGAGAGAAACCCTGGAAACCTCAGTCAGAATGGTCGGCCCTGGGGCTTGAACCCATATACCTACCTAATAACGATCACCGATTCGAAGTTCGCGACGTTATCTCCTGGACTACGGTCGACCGTCTGCAGTTATACACCAGAGCAAACAGTTAAACTCGATCTTTCACGTCTAGTCTAAACAAGTATGGATCAAATTTTCAGTCCTAGCTCAGTTTTTGACCCTTGTCATCGCTTTGTGGCCCGTTTTCGATTTATGTATTAATG
This sequence comes from Lepisma saccharinum, assembly GCA_022664845.1. Lineage (NCBI taxonomy): Eukaryota > Metazoa > Arthropoda > Insecta > Zygentoma > Lepismatidae > Lepisma > Lepisma saccharinum. The sequence continues at coordinate 10,429 of JAGDQP010012750.1, forward strand.
CTTGAGTTATGAGCAGTGGCAACGCCAAAGTAAAATAAATGCGGGTAGGATATAATGTTTCATTTTAAAAAATCGGAGCCTGGCCTAAGTTTATGACGTATGTACAAAATAAAGAACATTTAAAACTGGGAGGGGGACAAGTTAGATTTTTGGGGCTTCAGATCCCGAGTACCCCTCATTTTTGTAGCGCTTATTTATGAGGTACTGAGATACGCACATGTCAGTATTCGATTTTTTATAAGTTAAGATAGGGAAACCTTAAAACAAGTGGGTGGTTTTAAATTTTCACCTTATTATCTGTTTGGGTAAAATTACAAAAATTTTGCCCCTTGGTTGGCATGATATTCGGAACCAACAATCAGGGATAAATCTTCAGGCACCAGGGAAAATCCCAGGCATACCCCAACAAATCGAACACTGGTACGTCATATAAATCAGAGCTGAAACGGGTCACCGGGTCAAGTTTTGAACCGGGTCTGTGTTTGGGACCCGGTGAACCAATTAAGGCCCAGAGACACGGAAGGCAAAACAGACTTTTAAATTATTTCTTGCGTTTGAACAGTGTTTATTTCAGGGGTGATTACGATCGGAGGTGTTAACCTTCCCCCCCCCCCCCCCCAATCATGAAAAATACGACGCCGAAAATTCATTTCATTAAGTTCCCAGATCGGATCAATCGGGTCAAGTTTCTGACCTGGTCAGTGGGTCTCGGAGTCAGCCCGGGTCACAAAAAGAGCTCTGCCATAAATATTATTTATAAATCTCCCCGTATCTCTTTCGGTGACAAATGACACCCTTGGCCTAATTCAATATATAGAACAAACTTTCAAGGATAATACGTACAAAAACTTGGGATAAGAAACATATGTAAGGAATAACAAGACAGTTCTTAAAATATTTTCGTTGTTCTTCTGTTTCTTCTTCTTCTTCTTTGTGATACATATCGTGTTTTGTAACTGTTTCTCGCAAGTGTTTGCTATCTCGTAGGAAATGTGCCAAGTCAGGAGGACGAGTTTCTTGTTAGGAAGCCAACATCTCTGTCTCTAAAAATAAGATTTTTTGTTGTTGTTATTTTTTTTTCAGTTACGAGTAGTTTTAAATTGTAATCCAAGATAACAAGTTCATCTCATTTTCTCCTTTCGAAAAATTTATGGCTGCCTATTTGTTTCAGAAAACTTGGGACCACCTCTTTTCTTAACCTTAGGGAAATGAAGAAAAGATACAGGGCATTTGTTGCTGAGCATAAGTTCCCAAATGACATAAGAAAATTAAATGAGGCATGTAATTTCTTTCCTTTTTTTAAAAAAAAATATTCACAATACGGTTTTCGGGAGCAGGGTCAAAGAAGGGAGAATAATATATATCCGTCTCGAACTTTGCTCACATTTTTAATATTTCACAAAATTGAACTGCAAAACTTTCTTCTTTCGCGGTAATCCAGTACAAAATATCTCCAAACCCTTATTCCTGTTCCAAATTCTTCTAGTGATTTATCTTATGGATATCTTGAACATGGAAAAGAACTCAGAATTAGAAGAGGCAACAAATGTATTAGGGAAATAGACTAGTCCCCCACCCACTCAAAGATATATATGGCCCACATTCCTACACCAGAAAGAAGAAAGAAATGTGCATTTTTATCGTATACTATTGTTAAAAAATAATAGGGCGCTATATGACAGAACAGCGAAAATTTTATAATGAATTATTGTAAAATTTCTTTTTTACTTTCATTCATACAGAGTAACTCCTTTGGATACTGTGATGCGTACGGTATTATGTTGATGATGAGTGCCTTGTCTGGAGGCACTTTTGTAGCCCAAAGGTACCTGGGCAAGATGTACCTGTAGTGATTTGCCATTGCCTTTCTCCAGAAAGAAATGATTGAAAGTTTTAAATGAATTTCCTGTTCTTAGCAGCACACTAGTTCCTTTAGGGCGTTAATAATAATGCGAACAATTTAAGTGAATTCCAAATTTCAATGTTACATGTGTCCTCACTAGGGGTGGACGGTTCCTGAAAACGTAAACCGCGGTTTCGGTTTGCTACTTGAACCGGTTTGGAACGGTTAACCGAAACCGAACCGAACCGTTCTCAAACCGAACCTAACCTGTGTGAAGTTCAAACCGACTGATTCGGTTTAAACTACAAACCGAACCGAAACCGGTTTTTGGAACACCCCTAGGATGAGTTTAATGTTTCATTCTAAACGTAGCTTCCCCTGGAATTGCATCCACCCTTCAAGTAATTGCCGCCCCCACTTCCAGGGTATCTCTCGTAAATCCGCCCATGCCGTAAAGTTGTCTTCCCACTGATATTAAGTTTTATTCCAAAGCATCATTGAAAGTACCCACACAGTATGAACCCTCAATTGTTTCAGTAATATCGAAATAATTTTACATCTGAATAAAGTTATACCGAAAAACATAACATTACAGCCCCATTGTAATCTCTGGGTGGACCATTCCTTATAACGCAAACTGCATTTCCATCGATTTCGAATATTGAACTGAAACCGAACAAAACAGTCCTCAAACAGAGTCCAACAGTTCTTAAACCGAACCGAACCATTCTACAAACGGAACCGAACCGTTTCCAAACCGAACCGTTCCCAAACCGAACCTTTCTCAAACCGAACCGAACCGAACCGGTTTGATGTCCAAACCGACTGATCCGGTTTAAACTACAAACCGAACCGAAGCCGGTTAACCGGTTTTTGGAACACCCCTAGTCCTCACTTGTAATCTGATCACAAATAACCGAGCGTTATCTCATTTAACGAGGATTTATGCTATAGTGTCAATGTATTAACCACAAGGGGAAAAGGTGGGAAATTTCCTGTAGGCAATACAAGAAGGTCCTTCAATCAGATAAAGATATTTCCACGACACATGTTCCTTCCCCTGTCACTCACTATGATCAATAGTGTGCCTCCAGGAGTAGTTCCCAACGTTGACAGTTCATTACCTTCCAACAGTACTGGGCGAAAATCAGGGTAGCAGACTCAGTATTTTCGCACCACATTTAGATGTTTTTATTTCCATGTTTCACGGCTTGTGTTCATTTTAAAATGCCTATTTCTAAATAGAAGAAAGTCATTTTAATTTCCTAAAAGAAAATCTTCGACGATTTCTTCTTCCTTCTTTTCTATGTCCTACTTGTACAATAATTTATTTCTAATTATGAGGTGACAGTAAAATAAAATTAGAAACATTCTGTAAGTATTTGCAATGTGTTTGAAAGGTATCGGTCAAAAACACCCAGAGATTGATTTTGCATGATTGGAGGTTCTCATTTCCCCCTTCCAGTGTGATTTTTGCACATTCCTTATCGTAATCGAACATGCAATAGTGATCAAATGTTTGCTGCCGCCATTTTGATCACGTATTTTAAACAAATGGGAAATATTCTTAGTGAATGGGGATTGCGCTCCCTAGTTGACAATGTAATGTCACCCACTATTGTGGTGTGCTCTTGCTGGAGTCGTTGCGTTTGCCTCCCGCCCTTTCTGTGAGAAGGAAGTGTATTTTAATATATGTTTAAATATTGTAAAAGTGTAGTAACTGTAATTAAAACACATATACGAACCGGGCTTGTGCGGGCCAGCTCCGCTATTTATTTCGGCAGGGCCGGGCCGGGCTTGGGCGGGCTGACACTGCTTTCTCTTCAGGTCGGGCCGGACTCGGGCCGATTAATTGCACTTCTTTAAAGCAGTTCAATAATAATTCTTGACTTTTGTTAAACGATAATTGGAAAAAAGCCAAACGTTCAAGTCTATGTGCACGCCACGTGGAGTGAAAGGTATTACAAACAATGCAATATTTACAGATGGTGTTGCTCAGCGGCTCCACTTTCGCTAAAGAGGATTAGTTGTTCACCGGAGCGTTGACCTCAGTCGGCAGTCACACGAGTGACTGCATGTCCTTCCCTCAATAAATAACAAAAAACAGTATGCATACTGAAGCTTCCTCTGATGGTCAATACCAGAATATGGTCAATCCAACCACTGAATCCCAGGGGCTGAACAGTCAGAGTTGTCGTCTTGATTTAAAAATGAAAGGAAACCGCACTCTTTGTTCTTCTCTCCACTTCAGCGACCCGCAGGAAGAAATGGTGGATGAAGTCAGGGTTGCAGTCTAATACGGTGTTAAATACCGTGATAATGTAGGTCTTGCAGGTGGGGTCAAATTTCTGATAATTTGTTTTGTAAATAAAAGTTATACTTTGACTAGCTACTTCTTTGCTGGATTTAAGAAACCTGCTAGACGACAAGCACAGATAAAAACTATTATCTGCGCTACAAGTAATCCTATTGTTCAAAGCGAGAATATTATTTTGATCCTTTGTGTTAGAAATAAATTGAAACGGCAATCCTGTAGAATGAAATTAAAATTACTAGCAAATCTAAGTGCATCACATTGTTCAAACACTCACATAGGCT
>JAGDQP010012750.1:15269-46208 GCA_022664845.1 Lepisma saccharinum
ATACCAGATACAAATATATTGGGGCTCGAGCCAAAACTTTTTTAAAACTTATCAGGCCGGGCTGGGCTCGGGCTAAAAACTTCTAAAGCTTTTCGAGCCCGGGCTGGATTGGGCTTGGGCCGAAAAATTCGGCCCGTGCAGGTCTCTAGCTCCTAGCTCCCCCTTCCGTAAAGCGAATAAGAAATAAATCAAATAATCATGCGTAGGTTCTTGGCATTATTATTTATTGAACATCTTCTTCAATCATGTGTTAGTTAATCAGTTCCGTAGGGCGAGTGCCAATGCATGCAGATATGGTAGGATGTCGAATATGGTCCCCCCTCTCTCATCAAGTAGCGGTAGTTTTCTCCTCATATGATAACAAAATCCCACATGCCCAAATGTTCGTAGGCCCTGAAATTAACAGAAAAGTAAAGAATGAGTCTACGCATAAGATAACGTACATCATCCAAGAGACGGAGCCAGATCCAGACGATATGGTGGATGACTGATAGCTCGGGTACGTTACAACAAATAGAAAATGTTATAAGAACATGGCGTAAGCCGTGGAAGTAACTGTTTATGTTCGGGCAACGTATTTCTGACCTCCTGCACTGATGTACTGATTTCTCCAGTGACAGTTTAATACAGTCACTAAGAAGCTGGACTTTTAACTAAAGAACCCGTGTTCAAATCCTGCTTGGGTCTTTTTTTTTCTGAAACCTGTAAGGTGGCTGTTTTTTATTACCCTAGATACAGGAAATTTCCAGGCAGCTTTCTCCAGGAATGTGTCAGAATTTTCTAAACAGTATGCTTAGATTTTTATTTATCATAAATTCGCTCATTATTTACCTCATGTAATTTGTTTAATAATATCTAACGAATTCCAGCTTATGAAGTTCTTTCCGGGTTGACAGTTGGTAATTTTACATAATTCACATTTCATAGTTTATATGTAATTACGAACAATCCTTGAGCTATTTTATGGTTAATTCTGAATACTAGAGATGAGAGATGGATTTACTGCTAATATTGTTCAGTGTTTACTGTAATCTTAACAAAACATTTTTTTAAAAAACAAAAAACCTATTTGTATGACAATGTCTACCTTTTAGCCTCGTCCGTCTACTTCCAGTTTAGGTCACACTGTTAAAAATATTGAAAAAATTCCTTATATAACCGCAAATGTTTCTTAGAGATGTCAGAATTTATAGTTATCGACAAGAATCATGGAGCGCAAAATGTTCCAAATTTTCACTTCTCAGATTTTTACGCTTGTTGTCGCTGCTGTCTGTTATCTAATCTCTTTGTTATTTCTTGAAAATGACGTGAATATTACTTACAGTATGTATAGTCACTTATTCAAAGATGGCACACTTAAGAAAATTTTGTGAAATGGCAACTAAATAAACAGATATTGCTAGCCATCAAATTTACTTTTTACTACGTTGAAAACTTACCTCTACAGCGCGACAGTAACATTTTAGTTACGACGTATATATCCGAAATAGTCCTCATGAAGCCACTGTTGACAATTCTTGCATTGAAACCAATCTTTCCGTCTATCGATTTATACGTAATATTCATCACACTTGCCACAGAAATCTGTAACTTTTTTTTTTTTAAATATTTTTGTTAGCTGCGTCTTTCCTAATTCCAATCTTCGATTTTTGTCTAGATTTCTTCTTCTTTTCACTTGTATTCTGTTCATAAGGTTCCAAACTTACTAATTTTGACATTCCTTGAACGAAAGGCACAGACATTAAATTCAATGGCTACATTAACTTCCCATATTGATAATGATTTTCTATGAGAAAAACATTATCCCGATCACATGCTTCTTAGGCACGGACATCGTACCTCAACATGCACCCCAATTTGAAGTCGCCACTGGTCCTGATGTGTGTACAGCCTCTGCCGAAAACTTCAATGGATCGAATACTAAAGCTAGTAATGTGAAGTGTTTCTTTTCCCCAAGATGACCAAAGTACTATGTTTCTCACACTCTATTAACAAACTCTGATTTTAGATCAGACAAAATATTCATCTTTGATTTTACACATGCCTTTACATTTTTAAATTAAGTATTCTCATGCGATACAGCAACTCTTTCTTGCAGTCTAATTGCAGTAGAGAGACATCTGACGGCGAAATCATCAAATACACTGACATCAACTCTGTCACTAATGAGTAAAGGTGCGAGTAGGCAGTCTTTGTACTGTACAAATGACTACATCTATATGTGCAATCCAAGACAACTCAAGAATTAATAAATAATAAAACGGGCCACATGACGAGAACAAGGACAAAAAAGTTTGGTCCATTTTGGATTAAAACGAATATGGATTAACGAGATTAAATATTTACTCTAGCATCTAGGTTTATATACTAATCGATCACTCCATATTTTAAAGTACAGCTCAATGCTTGTGATATTACTACATTTAAGTCTGCGAAGAAAGAGTTAAGAAACTGTGCAATTGCCCGTTACATTTCTCATTATCTTAATTTCGGTGGCAAAATGAAAATCTCTCGCAGCTGCAGAAGTTGGTAAAACTAATGAAAAAGGGTCTCCAGAGGAAATTTTCTATTAGCTCGCATTTCGGAGTGACAGAAACTCTTTTCATAAATATATAATAATTAAGAAAGTTATTAAAGTTGGGAGGAAATAATGAACTTCCCTGTTTAAAGTAGACTGAGTAAGAAAATAAGCGTGTATAACCATGAAGCCACTAGATTTAGTGTTAAGTTTCGAAACTCAATATTTGAACGTGTTGATTTACTTTGGATGAAGTTCGTTTTGGTTGGTCTTGGTGGCAGATAGAAATTTATAAACTTCCACTTCCTGTGCTTAAGTTTTCATGACTACACAAACATTTTACGGGAATAGTTACAGATTTGGAAGAACATAGAGCAAGCACTACTAACTTGAAACAGCTGTTATAACTTCTAATACAGAATTGATCTGTCATTAATTATTAATATACTGTCATTATTATTATTATTTAATTATTTTCTTTTGAAATTAAATAATTTCATTAATTTGTTCTTCCGTTTTTACTATTATTCTTAAAGGATAGCCCCGTTATAATTAATTGATTTAAAGTGTTTTTTTTTTATTGTTCTGAGAAAATAGTTCCTCTAATAGTTACCAGCAGACAGATGTTAGAAAAATGCATTGTCACGTACTATTAGTTTTGAGAAATCGCCAACACAATAATGGGGAAAATTAGACACGCAACACGAGAAAACTAAATTATCTCTTGTTATATAATATTAACATCAATAATGGGGATTGTTATTCTCTTTGATTACCGAAGCGTCTAACAAAGAGTTGAATAGAAAGTGTCAACTGTGCGTGTCGTCACGGGTTCATGTCCCGATGGACCTGTTGCTCAAACCTACTAACGCAGTGCCGATGACAAGTATATGCTCTCCAGTGATATAATCTTGTCCAAAGACAGCAAATCCAGTCCAGCATACCAATGCTACTACCAGAATCAAACATTTCAGTTTTAAACAGTTAGCTTAAATAAAATGATATTTTGATCATTTATTGAGGAGTCAGTATGTTGCACATACACAGGAGCGACCATTATTTTCTGGGTTAAATGTAATGTATAGCTAGTGTTTGCATCGCGTGTCATGAAAAAATCAAAACAAAAGCAATCTAACCTGATGTTAACTAATATATTTCCATGAATTGTGTAAATGTTGGAAATGGAAAAGAGAACAATTATTTTAAACTACAAACAGAAAAAAAATATTTTACAAAATGGAAGATAAAACATCGTCTAGTTGCTGGGAACCAAAACCCGGCTGCCTGGTCAGCGGTCCAAAGTTTTATCCATTACACTAAGCGGGCAGCTTTCAGTCAGAGGTTTCACAATGCTCTTTACTCTTCGCTTTAGTTCACCGCAACACTAACAGATGGCACTCACAGCTGTTCATGTACATGCAATAGAATGACTCCTGGTTGATACAGGCCAATCTTTATTACTTTCTGCTAGAAACTTCTCAATTTCTGCCCAGTCTAATCTTTATTCTGTGGATACTTTCTCACAGTTCGGCATGTTGTGAGAATTATACTCTTCTGAGTTACAATCGTAATGTTCGTAGATCCTTCTTCATTGATTTACGTGTAGCTCGTGTGCTCGAGATCAAAATGACTTTAACTATCATTTGCTTCAAGTATCTCTGTTCTTGGTTCTTTTCATTTTGATTTTATGCCTTTACCAAATTTGAGAGTCCTTGAAATGTGACATCTATGAGAAATACTTCGTTCTTTTCTGTCAATCACTGTTATATCTGGTCTGCTGTGCTTGGTTGTTGTGTCTGTTAAGATGGTTCTGTACCAATAGAGTGAGCATGTTTTATTTTCTTCTACGGCTTCTTTTTGGTTATTGCAATTACGGTTTGGCTTTTGTCCACATTTCATACTTTCTACACCATTAAAGATTTTGGACACGTTCCTTGATATATCAAGTTATGCCAGTAGGTAAATTGAATGTTTCGGAGTAATCTAGAAAAACAACCAGAAATTTCTTTTGCTTTACTATAGGGTCTCAGTTTCCAGTTCCAGTGTGATTTTTTCGCACATGCGCAGAAAGAGAAAACGGATTTTCTTATCATAACCAAACATGCAATTCTGATCAAATGTTTGCTGCTGTGATTTTCATCACGTAGTTTAGCAGAAATGGAAAATATTCTGTGAATGGGGATTACGATCTCTAAAAGTAGAAAAAGTGATGATGTAAGTCGTGGGAGTACGTTGTTTATGTTTTCGCGGGTTCGGGCAATGTATTTCAGACCCTCTATACTGTTTGATTCAGTAATTTTATATCAGTGGCGGTTTAGTACAGTTAGTAAGACGCTGGACTTCTAACTTAAAAACCCGCGTTCAAATCTCGCTTCATCCTTTTATTTTCTTTTTCATTTCCTGAAAATGGGAAAGTATTCCTGAAAGCTCAAAGGTTTTTACTAGTAAAGTTATTGAAAAGTTGCAGGCAGCTACTAGTAGTCTAGCTTTTTCTGGAATGTTTCTGAACTTTTTTAACAGTATAGCTAGTGCTTAGTGTGTACCTCAGCGGCCTCTTCAACGTCAGGAGCAAGCAAAACCTGTACAGAGTCATGTGCAATGAGTAGGAATATTGTGTATTTGGGGCGTCTTCTACTTGGTCGGAAGTTTTATTAACGATTCCACAAATAAAATTAAAATACAAACCACTAAAAGTTTAGTATGATTGTAGAATGAAAAGAAATATGGATCAGTCGCTACTTTCGGAGAAGCACTGGGAAAACGGCGCGGGTTCGAGCCCAAGTCACGTCTGCCATTTTTTCAAGGTTTCCTTGAGTTCACGAGGCGAATGCGAGGACGCTACCAACAATCAAGGACCTGGCCTCTACTTTCTCCATATTTTCTCCCGCTACAATGGTAAAAGAGTTAAATATCATGGCCAGTAGCCTTCAAACATTCTAACAACCAAAAATTTAATTTAAAATTTCAGGAATTTAAGAAGAAAACATGTTCTAATAGCGGAATCAACATTATTTTTAGTAACAAAAGAATAACAGTGTAGTTCTTGTAATGATTTGGGTTGATAGCCAACAAAGAAACAGAAATAAGACAGTAACTTAAAATCCATTAATACAGAAAATGGGCCATCAAAACACTCACACAAAGATAATATCCAGAACATCCTTTAAAGACTAAACCATATCTACTCTTTTTTCTCTAGTGTAAGATATGAATATAAAAAAAGAGGCATAAACTACATTATTCTTTGCTCCACGCCGAGAACCGGGTGTGAGCCAAGTTCGTCTAATTTTACGATCTAGTACGTGGTTGAAGCATCGACTAGGTACACCTGTCGAGCTCACTCATCACTTTTGTCAAAATATTATTCAGTTCTACTGGACTGCAGCCTCACAACCCGGTGCAAAACGGTTACAGCTTCTCCCAGTTGTGCAGAAATAAGTAATGAGATCCTTCTGCGCTTTCATGCAAAGATAATAAGGTTGTCTTCGAGAAAGGCTTTTTATATAATGTTACACAGAAAATTTGTTGACTCGTTCAACATTAAATGCTCAATGCAGTACTAATTAATATATCTTATAGATCAAACGATTTTAGGAGTTAGTTCATTAGACCAATTAGTCGTTGATTAACTACAGATTGTCCAAGTAATTGCGATAATTGCTCCATCTATGCAAAAATTATGTTCTTAGTTTGTTCTTCTTTTCGGTTCAAGTTCCGTTAAAGTATTAATCGTTAATTTAAACGTAGTTAGGCAGAAGGAGACAAACCACTTCCAGAAGAAATTAACAAAATGGTGTCGAAAGTTAAGTTCCTGTTTCTAATTACTGAGGTAGTTATGTATAATGCCACCATTTTGTATCATTCAAATCAAAATATTTCCTTTATGCTTTATATCATACATTTTTGATTCTTTAAAAAAAGAGACATATTGTTTTTAGTCAAGCAGCTAATACTATAGTCAATGGAGAACTATAACTGCTAGTGTGGAGTGAAGTATGACACACCATGTATAATATAGCTTGTTTTTCCTACAAAAAAGTATAATTTGAATTAATTGGAAGTTTTAGTGAAACTCTTATAGTAATGGATTCATTCTTCGATGTTGGTCATGTCTAAATGAATCTTGTGGGTTGACTCCTTTTCGTATAATTGTAGAAATAGGCTTCTTAAGGATAGTGGAAACACATGGAACCTAGTCTTTACCCTCCTCAAAGATCAAAACTAACCCCAGGAGATGCACAAATACACCCCAGGACATGCTTCTACTGTGATTGTTTTTTTCTCATCTACTGTGGGTTTAGTATTGTCTTTCTATTGAGATTTTGTGTGCAGAGGATTGTAGTCATGCACTATTAATAACTAGAATAGTTGTTTCCTCTTCAAACACTGAAAATTTGATACGCTGAAATCTGAAACCCATAAAACCAATATTCCAATTTTCTTTCAAAACATGGGATTTTATTTTTGTTCCAAAGCTTAAAAAAACAAATAACTGAGTACGGAAAAATCCTATATTGGGATATCAATTTAAACAAAATTCCAACCTTACTGAAAAACAAAATATCTCGGTTTAGACAAAAAACAAATTCTGATAGAAAAAAATAATCTAGTTTTGAGCAAAAACCCTAATTTTGATTTTAAGTATAACTAAACTACCATTAGAACAAAAATATTTCTTTCTTTTCTCAAAAACCGGTAAATAAGAAAAAAGTATTTTGATCCTTATACATTATTAAGGCTTATACATTATCAAGGTCGGCCCGTGATATTGATAAATCACTTTCAAAGCAACACGAAAGGGACACGGTCTGCACACAGTCCTATATGCGTGAATTAAAAAGAGCTTACAAAGACATTTTAATGGAATAGACTGCGAAGAGAATTCAAGTAACATAACACGATAGGCGCACAGTTCTCTATATGTGTGAATCAGCCTTTAAACTCCATATTGACATGCAATACTTTCTGATTTTTTCATTATTACGCTGCTTTTATTATGTATTATAAGTATTGGTTTATCACCCGAGGATTTTTTACTCTCGCACTAGTTTTTCTAGTATTATTTTTGAAACTGAATATCGAAAACGATTACTGCTAAACAGCATATCAAATGATTTATTTTGGAGGTTGTCGAAGATTCAAAAAGTACAAGATGGGAACGATATACAAGAAAAATACTAAAGCTACTTTATTTGAACCATAGTTTTGAATTTTGAATTTTAGGTGATTTTGGCTCAGGCCATTGAACTGATGTTATCACAAACATTATGGAATAAATGTTGCAAGAACAAAACCGAGTAACAAAACAAAGATATTGGCAGATATTTTTCAAAAAAGATTCGTGCATGTTCGAAAAAGTCCATGCTATTGAAAAATAACGGGTCCTATGTGTTAAACTTCTTCTACCTGTTTCCCGCTTAAAGTCATTCTGAAATGAAATTACCGTTACCACATTGCATGTTTGAGTTGAGATAAATAATCGACGGATGGCTCCGTAGCGGAGTGGCTAGAACGACAGACAACAATCCCAATTTTGCAGGTTCGAATCCAACTGCAGTCAAGTGCGAAAACTTTCACTTCACATTCTGACAAGAAAATAGGATGTGTAATGGAATAAGGCCAGGATATATGCAAGATCATTAAACAAACTACTGTAAAAATATATATAATTCCATTTATTAAAACTAAATTTCTCTCAGTGAAAGATTGTGCTTTCCGGTACGAATCTCCATCCTCGCCGAAATCGGTAAATTCGATTTTCATCTATATTGGGTAATAACATCGATCAAAATCGTAAATCATACGTGATTGATATCGGTCGACATGATGGCCCACTGAACTTAACCTAAACTTCTCGATTTAGTGGCTCAGAGATAAAGAAAAGTAAACTAACCTTATTTTATCTAACCTAACCTTAGTGCCGGGTAGGTAACAGCAAACCTTATATTTTAAAAACATGTGAAAATTAATATATATTTTACAATATTGTTTGTTTATTTCGCACTATTTTCTTGCTATAATTGATGAAATAATTCCTTTCTAGTATCTTCAACTTTATTATTTTCCATACAATAATGTCTTCGTACTATAATGTCACATAGATTTTGTTGTTGTTTGATTGAATCACACGTAAGCAGTAGCGGAAACGATACATTATTTCTGTGTCTCAGGTGAATAAAAATGCTAACAATATACTGGAAACTGTTTCTTTAGAGCAGCATTTTTTGTTGTCGAGTGCATGCAAGAGAATGCCTTCAATGTACGGAGTTCTGTTTTTGTTTGTGCTAGAAAAAACACATTGTCTACATTATCATGGTATCCCGAGGGATAAGCAAACTACGTACATGGGCAATAAATAATTCATCTAACTTAATAGCTTTGCTTATAAGCTGATACTAAGCAAACAATATTTAATGAAATTTACTGAGGATGAATATCAATTAATAACTTCATTACAAGACTGTTCATTCTTTTACATCCTTTAAGTTTTATGTCAGAAGAGAATTATCCTCTTGAGAAACACTGTGAAACATCTGCAGTGTTCTAAATCATGTTCTTATTTTCTCCCTGTTAGAAAAGGAGAATTACAAAAAAAAGCAGGCTGAATAAATGGTGTGTGCATGTTAGAGAGAGTGGCACAAACACACACATCCACACAGAGAGAAAGGTCGTGTCTTGTCCGCTTGCTTTCTGCTTGTTTCCAATACGCTCCTGTTTCTCATTCAGAAGCACCAGTCTTCGCATACTATTCGAGCAGTGTATCCAACCTGATTCATGAAACTAGTACCAACAATTTTTTTTTTACATTTTTTTTACCTATTTGTACTTTGTATCCGCAGCTAATATTTTGTGTGGAAGGTTAATTTGGCATCAACTTGAAATTCTATGTAAATAAGATTAAAATGTAGTGCTTTAGAATTTTTTTAAAAAATATTTTAGTAACCTAATTCGCCTTTATCAGATTTATAGAAAATGGCCGACTGAATGTTTCTCAGTCTGGATTTTGGCAGTAACGTCTGACAATAGCAAATTACTGTGATTTTCAATTACAATATATACAACGCTAACTTATATCCAGTGTTATTCGATATGCTCCTATTTTAAAACTGTGCATCATATACGATTTTAAAACTGTGCATGTATATGATTCTCATTATATCTAATTTTAAACTTAATAAGGGGTTAAGCATTAAACACAGAGTATCACAAAAGTATACTCATTAAAACTTTATCACAGTATTAAAGTTATTGGTTAGTTTCTCCTTGGGATAAAAACTTACCTTAAAAATCGGTTGTAATAAACTTACGTTTAAATACTGCCAATTCTGTTTAACAGTCCCAGAAAAACAGAAAACTTAAAGAAGTTCAGATCTGTGATGCATTTCAGTCATGATGCATTTTGTTGCCACCAGGGTACTTTCTTTTTCATTTTGTATTTTTTTTTCTATACCTATAAGCAGTGTTGTCACGAGTAAAGAAATTTCCCGGAAAATTGAAAAATCTGGATCACGTGAATGCTAAAAGAGAAAAAAGACAAAAATCGGGATATTTTGTTGTCTTTTTGGTCTTTTTTCAGTTTAAATTTTCAGTAATTTTTAAAGTAAACTTAGAAGGCGGGATTTTTTTTTTTTTTTACAAAAATTGGGAATTTTTTTAGTATTTTGAGAGAAATATTGTGACGGGAACCTGACAACATTGCCTATATGGAACTTTAAACAATACAGGATGTAGTAGCATCAGTTGTGTCTCAATACAGAAAATCTTATTAAGGCGGGTCCATTCTCACGCAGGCTCATTACTTCTTAAACAGTAAATATTACTTCTTAACCGTAAATAAGACTGACAAGCGGCTAATTTCCAATTGCCAATTAGGTGTATGGGTGTCGGAAACTAATACGGAAAACCCAGGATCGAATGCTGGTGGGGTTTTGTCTGAATTTTTTGTTTTAAGAAAAATAACTTTTCTCTTTTATATCTATCTATCTATCTATCTATCTATCTATCTATCTATATATATATATATATATATATATATATATATATACGCATTAGGAAATTTAATAAAATTAGTGATCAAGGGTACGTGGAGGTTAGGTAAGTCAGGTACGGTGTTTTTTTTCATTACACACTCGATTAAATCGTGTTTTTTCAAGCTTTCGAAAATAGGACTTTCTACGTTGAGACGCTAGTGATACATTCATAGCATCTCGGTCACAAAACATTCATTTTTTTATAAAATAGGTTGGCAACGCTGGCTACTGGGGGGCTTTAGGACTTGGAGAATTTGGCTCTCAGAATTTGCAAGGAGACCACCCTTGCTTTCTACGTAACTGGCTTGTTACGTGAAGTGTGCTTTGTAAATAAGGCTTCCAAATCACTGTTTGCAAGCTCCTACCATGATTCAGTGGATAAATCGTTGGCATGTTGAGTAGAAAATCCGATTTCGAATCCCGGTTGGTGTAAGATTCTTTTCCTTTTATCTTTCAAAATACATTTCTACATGCTCCTATAAATTATTAATATATGTTTTATTGCATTTTCTCGTAGATTAGGTTAGATTAGTAACCATGGCTTAGGTTAGGTCATGTTCAATTGGGATGAGGATAACCATACTAATATGTGCTTAATTCAAGCTTGCAACTTATGAATAAGGGTTGATTCAAGCTTGATGAATCAAGCATAATGAAACTCGCCCTTGATTAATGCTTGAATTTTCCTTGCATTACACTCTACCTTTCAAATTTACATCAACCTTTGTATAGTAACTAGAATGCTTGAATCAGGCTTGAATCAAGGCTAGAGCCTTGCATTTTCAAGTTTGATTCAATCATACATCCTTGCATTTTCAAGCATGTTTTTGCCAAGTTTGGCGTAGATACGTCAAATGGTAGGGAACCAATTTTAAAAAGAATGCATTTGCAACTTGGGCTGAGCATTCCTGTCCTCATAAAAGACACATGAGAAGTTTTCACAGTTATCAAATTGTGTGCTGATAAGGAAAAAGATTAATCAACCAGTTCTTTTGAATTTAATTATCATGTTTGACTGAATAAACTATTTTTCATTCTGATTATTTTACAGTCCATAACATTTATTTCACGATATTCAAACGTCACTGTTCGTTTTCATTTACAAAATTCCAAAATAACATCTGATTTCAGCAGGGATTGCATATCTGCAATTGTCTGTTTGCAGTGTGTTAAAATACAGCGTGATTTATTTATTTTTTTAAATCGGGGATTAATGGAAGACTTTATATAGATTGAAAATATTACCGCGGAGGAGATGAAGTACAAATGGCATACAAATTATGATGATGTAACCTAGTAATGTATGTAATGATAGATAAAATAGAGCCATTGTGTACATTTCCTGCGAAACTGAAACAAAACGAAATATATTACATGGTGAAATCCCTCTTTGATGGAAAAGGTTACTGTGTAAAATACCACCTCCGTTTGCAAATAGCCTAATTTACAAGAGGAAACACAGCAATCAACTATCGGTACAATTTTGTGCACTCTGAAATTTCCGTTTGGTACATTCTCTTTCTCTCTCTCTCTCTCTCTCTCTGTATATATATGTGTGTGTTTGTGCCACTCTCTCTAACATGCACACACCATTTGTTCAGCCTGCTTTTTTTGTAATTCTCCTTTTCTAACATATCAACTGATCTGGGTTTGCGTTGGGGATTTAAAACACAGAAAAGATCGATCGTAATCAGACAGGTTTTGTTTTTAATACTTTTATTTACAGGCTCTGTAAACTACAAAATGGATCTTGTGTGGCTTGCGCTTTAAGGTTTTACTGTTTTATTCGATTTTTTTTTCAAACAAGTTTAAATGCAATGGGGAAAAGGGGAATTTTGAAACGTTTTTAGATTCTGTATTGGCTAAAGAACAAAAGTAATCTCTTATAGCTACCGGTATTTATCCAATTACAAAGTGAACGAATGACCCAAACCTGAGACCGTTCTGTAGGAAAGAATGGCCTTATGGTTCTAAAGAGATTATCTGTCTATCATATCCGCGATACAAGGTATGTTTTTTTTGTTATAAAGTTCATTAGGTACAAACTTTTCCGTTAAACAAAAACAAAAGATTGTCATATACCTCTTATTCTGCTGTCCAAAACTTCTCACAGAGGTTCGATATTCAAGACAGGTGACTGAGCTGACCAGATTCAAACAAAGAGACTGGATTGTTCTGGTTGTGCGTATGTGCTTTATATCACATTGAGAAAATGGCACCATGTTTGGGAAATAACATTATTTCTATTGGATACGCTAGATTATATAGAATGTTGAAGTTAGAAAATATATATGACCGCTCAAATCTTCGCAGATCCAGTTTGACAGTTGTAAACAGACAGTTCCAGTTCAACGTGTTCTTGTTGGTTCTTCATTCATATTTCCAACTTACTATTGAAAATAATATAAATTATTACTTGTCAGATTATTTTTCCAGTCAACTCTTCAGGTTTCATTATCTTGATACTATCTTTTTGCATTTTAGATTTAGTTTCTACGATAAAATTGTAAAAAAAAAAAAAAAATGTATGATAACTGAAATGATTGAATTGTTATTAACGTCCCAAATGGGTAGGTGAGATTCTAAGGACGGGATATACAGTTTTTGGTAAAGCGGGCTCCGAACCACTCCGTTGAATGGACTTCGGCGGAAATTAAACCGGTGACCACGCGCAAAGAAAGCAAGTCCGCTAACCAATCAGTTACTCCGTGGTCGTGACTAGCCGAAGTTCTTTACAGCATGATTTTCCGAAAAGAGTCTTCAACAAATATGTTGATCCATGCTGTCTGTCACTTTCGTTTCTCTTGTCATTTGAAAATAATTACAGTTGCTAATGTTCAGTGATTCGTGTCAATAAATTATGGATTTCGACCGAATTCATATAACGAGAAAATCGACTCTGAAGTTTCAAACTTCGCTAAATTTGCTTTAAATCAAGCTTACGACAACGATATAATGTTATGTAGATTTAATATTTTGACGGCATAATCATATTTCACTAAAGTAGAAAAAGGCTGTGATTTTTAAAATTTAGTGTTAGAGGATTGTATAACTACCAAGGATATTTTGTTTAAAAGAATACGTTTCTTGTTCTTTACAAAATGGATGTAATTATGCATTAGTATATTTTTCGGTATCGAAATGAGCAATTCATAAAATATATATTTACAGCTATTTTATCAACCTCCCCCTGTTTTACGTGCCATCGTCATTAATGATGTCATATCTCGACAAATAATGACGTAAGCGGTGTGTTTCGGAAATCCGACACCGCTTATGTCATTATATGTCGAATTATGACGTCATTTGTGACGATGCTGCTTTAAATTTGAGCGCCTGTACATTCGAAATTTCTTCAGAGGAACTTTTTTCATGTTTTTGGTGCCAGAAATTCATCCTCAATTTCTTTGTAGGCATTAATCAATCACTTTGATTTTCATTTTTTGTATTTTAGGTTTCTTGATAGCAAAGCTATAGCAAATGGGACCTTCTATTCCCGTTCATGGTGTCCGTGCGTCCGCGCCCAGATAATAAACCTCAGGAACTACAAGGGGAAGAGAGATACTTAAGGTGTCGTTCGAAATGTCTTGGCGAAACTATTTCAAAGACCCTGAAACCGTCTTGATTGGTGGAGTGGTTCAGGCTTGCCAGCCCATTTTCTTAAAAATCAATTGTTCAAATTGTTTTCATTCAGTTAGACCTAGCTGCTCCAAATTCGTCATAAACATTATTCAACACTAAGCAAACAGGTTGCCAAGCATCCCACTTACCAGTGTTGCCAACCTATTTTCTATAAAATTATATACATTTTTAAATTGTTTCCATTGTTTTAGTCATAGTTGAGACAATAGGAACATGCTGCGGATGTTCTCGCTCCGCAAGAGCCTTGTTGTCAGTGTTGCCAGCCATACCAAAATATATCTCATGAAACATATGGCGTAGATACATGCATTAGCTAGACTAGCTCAGACCAGCCTAAACAGTCTTGATTGACATAGTAGTTCACTGTTGCCAGCCCATTAAAATTAATAATCAATTATTCAAATAGTTTCCATTCAGTTAGATCCAGGTGCGCCATACTTGGCAATAACATTATTCGAAACAACTACTGTGGATTTAACCGAACCTAAGCAATGCAGTTGTCAGTGTTACCAGCCAATTTTATAAAAATTAATGCTTGCGTGGCTAAAATGCTAACAAGAGACCGAAGCCTTTGCGAAATCACATCTCTAACTGGTCTTTTTTAAATGAAGCTTTGTACGACAATTCTGTATCCTTGGCATCGTCAGATGGTAGAGAAGGCTTATTTCCGGCTTAATCTTAGCCAGCCTAAATTAAACTGAACTAAATCATGTTCTAAATTTCTCACTAATATCCACAATATGTAAGTACGATACACGAATTTGTGATGATAGGCCAGAATAACGTTATATTACGTATAACTTCAATTGAGATAAGATTTTAAGAGTATATCTCACAATAATTTTTCGATTATCCCCAACGCGGAAGTAATTTGAAACGAACACCACATTCACTCTTTGGTGCTGTGGCATTACACACGCTATGTAGATTGTTAGAAAAGATAACACAATTACTAATTTCTTGTAACTTTTATATGTGTTGTTATTTCATTATCTTCGCGTTATTTGTAGTACTTAAAGAAAAAAAAATACTTCACTTCAAAATGGCAGAATCTAGAAGCTTTCGAAGTGTATTTCCCAAACTTGAATATGCCTATGTATTTTATATTTCATTTCAGTAAACGTCTTTTTCTTCTTCTTCTTATTTCCGGATGTCGTGGTTTGGTCTCAAGTGGCATTGAACCCATTTCCCATTCATTTTCAAAGTCAACGAATAGAGAGATCTTTTTCCGCAATCACACTCAACGGCAATACTCATGTGCAAGGCTTGTAGAAGGGTTTATACGACACGAAATCTTTATATACGCTCGAGTTAGCGCATTGTAATACTCCATTAGCTGCACGCGACACACTACGATAGCATCAAAAAAAGAAAAGGGCAAGCAGTTTTCTTCCTCTTCTTCTTGTGAAAGAGGCAATGACCTTAAAATATAAACAAGACAGTTTGCAATATTGTTGCTCTTGACAGAGAATACATGTTAATTATTTCTGTATAACGAATAATAGAACTATTTATTTTATTTACTTACTTTATCTCAGTCTTAAAGGTGTTGGTATTTTTGTAAAACGCGAAACATACGTGTTGATATTTCCGTAAAACAGATAAGTCAAGATTTATAGAACCAACGGTGTCCTCTACGTGACGTCATTAAAATATCCAAGGATATTAAATATGACTCGAATTTTTAAATCGATATTTAGTATGTTAGATCTTTACCAAAGAGGGAAGTTATTGGCCAGGGTCTTATTTAAGGTACTACTACGGCATTCATCTGGTGAAACAGGTTAAACCTGGTGTGATTCGAACTACTCTATGGACATCGCCATTAATGTTCTGTTGAAAGCGATAGATCCTTCAACTTATGCTATGCCCTCTGCGTTCATCCCGAGTTTACGTTTTTCTTTCTAACTTAACGAACTATTTTTCTTCCTTAATATCGCCAACAAGTTATACTCGTATTCATCATCTTTCTCTTTTCCCTTCATCTCATCTTCAATTGTATCTTTTATAACCTTGTATTTCTACGTAATCAAGGTCATAACCTGTTTCTATTTCCTTTTATTATTGTCCCCAGCATTGTTGGTCTATATCTTATTTTCTTCATCAGTTCCACGTTGCATATCTTCTGCCCAACTGATCTTTCCTTTCTACTCCATGTTCACATTTTCAATGCTTCCCATTTTCTTTCTACACTCATTTCATAATATCTACATTTCAGTTTTGTATAACACTACATTCAATTATACTCATTTATCAAATTTTCCAAATTTTAAATGTTGGATTCTTACTCCACTTATTCTCTTTCAGCTTCGATTTTTACTATATTGTTATTTGTTTCAACTACAATTTTTTTTCGTTTCCTTCACGTTTATTTTTATTCTATTCTTGTTGTACTCTTCTACTTATTGCAGTTCTTTATGTTATATCTCCCTCTACTTTTACTCTTATTCTCTGATTTAAATACAGATTTTTAATGAATCATCCAACTTTCTATTCCACATCTACCTTCTTAAACACTTGCGTTAGGATTTTGTCAGTTGACAGTATCAAATTTCTTCTCTACATCAATAAATGTAACCATATCTCACTGCCTTTCTCTATGTTCCTATCTCCAATTACTCTAAAGAAACCAATAGCTTTGCTTGTTCCCTTTCGTCTTCGAATTTCCAACTGTTCATCTTCAATTTCTGTATTTGTTCCACAGTGTAATCTTCCGTTCAATGTTCAATCTTCGCTGTATGTGCTTTTAGAGTGGTGGTTGAGTAATGTTCACATCTTCCATTCTTCTTTCACAATAATTTCATTATCGTTTCTAAAAAGTCACTTAGCCATTCTCCTGATTCATACATTGCGTTGCAGAGAGCGTTTAATTTCCTCTTTCCTACGATTTGCAATTTGATTGGAGTAGCATCCAATACCCATAGTTTACCATTTCGTATCTCATTTAGAGATTCTAAAATAATTCTTCTCTCAATATTTAAAACCCTTGATCTTCTTCACTTACTTCCATATTTAATGTATTTGGGCATTTGGTTCTAATTCACTCAACCTTCGTAAGTGTAGTTTGGAGGAGCTATGTTCATTGCTACATGCAAGTTGCAATTGGATATCGTTTTAATACCTTCAGAAATATATTTTAAAAAGGGTCATTACTAAAATGCCCCCATTAATAAAAAAAAATGTTGATAAATAATATAACAAATAAACATTCCTAGGGTTCTATTATGAATTATCTGCTGTTGTGTGTTGTCTGCTGAAAGCGGTAGGTATTTCAAGGCAAGTAAGCCCTCTCCATTTATATCAACCTTCGGTCTTTATCTCAGCATACGATTTATCTTCCTTAAATCTGTCAAGTAGTTGGATTCGTCTTCTTCCTCCTTTTTCCTCAACCATACCTTCAATTGCATCTCTCAGTAGACAATCTCTGTGCGGTCAATATCCTAATCAATTTCCTTTTCTCTTCTTTATTGCCTTTAGTGTTCGTCTTTCGCAAACTCTCTTCAGCACTTGCGCAATAAGCATCTTCTGTATTAAGCAGACTTAGGACATTCTTCTCCATATCCACATTTCAAACTTTTTCAATTGTTATTCTTCACTCTTTCGTACACGTTTCTTCTTCATACAAAACATTTAATAGATCTCTTCATCAATTCTTTGTTCATCGATCCGCAGATTCTTATTCTTAATGAACGCCCTTCTCCCCCCTCCCATTGCTATTCTCACCTTTAGCTCTTTCTTACATTTCTATGGCTAATAGAACAGGGAAGGCGACACCAAATTTTATGCAATAGTATTTTTTGAAGAGTGTTAAACGTTTAAGAACAATAAAATAAATAATACGTTCACAGAACTATGAGATTTTGATAATGATGTCGTGCACTAGAATGGATTTCAGATAGTACCGTATTTTTCTTGTCTAACACAAGTAATTCCACTGAAAATATATGCCATGATAAAATGAGAAAATACGAAAACTTTGTATAAAGAAAGTTTGTCTCTAATAAAATACCCGTTTCTGCAAGTTTAAGTTGATAAAGCTAATGGAGAATTATGGCTGTCTGTTTTTATGACCTGGACTTCAAACTTCCGGTTTGTAAGTGTTGCCAGAACATTCACGCAAGCACGATACACGCGATCTCCGAAAAACATCATTGTATAGTCTCCAACAACAAAAAAACAGTGTTGAGATTATGTTAGCTTTATAATAAATACAATACAAAGCAAGAAGAATGATGAAATCGCCATTTTCTCTCATTTTTACTTCGAAATAAATACTGTATTCATATGTGTCAATTTGATTAATAAACATTATTCAAATATTATTCCAACACGACAAATGAAGGACGTAAAGGATTTTTTTTCTTTCGCAAATGATGCAATTGGTATATTGGAAGCACTTAACTGTTATACAGTTGTTTGAAAATTCTGTCTCGAATTCTAAGAAGCACGAAATGGTTCAGTTGTAGCAGTTAGTTTTTTTTTTTTTTTACCTAAAATGTCATTGCTACATTTTAGTCATTCAACTGTTCGGATTGTTTACTTTGCCTTTTACAATATTCAATTATTTGCAGAGTTATTTTAGTCATTTGGAAGATTTCGCAACCTAAATGGGTATCTCAGTTCTTGGACTCAAATATCTTAAACAGATCACAGTATCTGACTTACAAGGAAACTGTCTCCGGTGGGACACGAAAATCAGCATGAAATTTCCACAGTGCACTGATGATGTATTCAAATGAACGATGAATGAGTGATCATTCAAATGAACACTCCTGTAGTAGCTACTTCGTTTAGGAATTGAGCGGAACACGAGTTGCAGGACTTCAAAGTTGTCTAAATTTTGCTCTGAACTCCTGAAGGATAGGCAATATTTCATACATATGTGTTAAAGTTACGCACTTCCCATTCACTTTCATGTGAAAAGTTACGCTGCATATAATTTAAATGTTTGATTAAAGTTATTGATGAAGTTGACGTGTTAATTAATTGCTCTGTTCCCTGCCAAATGCGAATATTATATAAATACAGGGTGACTCAAAGGAAACTTCCCATCCCGTTAATTTCGTAGCCAATTGATTTCCAGGACGAATCCCAACACATGCCCCTTTTAATTTTAAGAGGGGATGTGCCATTGTGGCCAAGCATTGCATTCAGTTCCAATTTACTGTGGTCTGGTGGCAAAAAGTGAAATGTTCTTAAATGACAACATGGGTCAAGTGACACATTATATCAATAGTCTTTATTTGTTCAGGTTCTATTTAGGAAGATGCAGCAGTAAACTATAAAAAAATATTTTTGCATACTTACCAATTGTATGTAATGATGACCTTCCTTACATTTTGTAGTATTGAAGGGTAGCAATTGTGATGCATTGCTAAGAATTAATCAAGTTAAGATAGGCATCTTTCTGTCTTCAAAGAGATTCAAAATAACTTTTAAAGCTTTGTTTGTTAACTAGGTTTTGATTTAAGGAAACTGTCTTGCATAGTGCTACAACTCTTCGAATACTTTGTAATACCAGAGACCAATGTATATTATTCGAACCTCTTTATTTTCAACCGTATATTATTATATATTCGAGGTTCGGAAAATTCGAATAATGTTGGTAGCATTAGTCTTGCAACTAGATCACAGATTAAACTGAATTAGTTTCAGTTCTCTTTTAGGGGTTACAGTGGTAATTTTTGCCGTCACTCGCCTGAGGGATGGCGTACCTTGGCGATATCTCTTCCGTCAGTAAGGCTGGGAAGTTAGCGAGCAGCGCCTTAGTTATGGTACTAATTCAACATTCGTCTCGTGAAATTGATAGAAACTCTGGCAGTTTTCAGACACGATGATTAGCAGCGGGAGGAAACGGGAGAATGTCGAGAAAACCCACGCATCTAGTATTTGTCCACCACAAAGCTCACATGGCTAATAATATTTGAAGGTTTATTATTGAGAGGGTTCTCTATTGTGATCTTTATAAGTTGTTTCAGTATAAAAGTCTGACCAAGAAGTGCTTTTAATGGAACAGCTCTCAATACGTAATCATCAAATCTATTGACTACACAATATTCCATAAATCAGAATTCAAATACAGATTGCAGTAACCTTGATCACTTTTATCTAGTATTGAATCTAATTTCCATTTCAATTGCTATCGAACATTACAGAATAGATGGCATTTAATAACAATTACGATGATCGTTCGTGCAGAACTAATTCTCTGACATAATTCAAACATTCAAAATCTGTTCAGAATTAGGCATTCATTATTCTCAATCACTTATATTTAAATTGTAGGTAGTTGTATTTCCACAAATTATACATAGATTAATATTCTTTGGCATCATAAAACATTGATTAACTCATTTGAAATTCGCGGCCATTCAAAATCATAAGCATCATTTTAGAATCTATATAAAAAAAAGTATTTTCGGTTCTTCTTTACTAATGTGAATAGTTGTCAACGAAAGAATAAATTGACCATAAGTTTTCAATTAAACACATCTATCAATGGCATGAGGTGGGATCGAACCAAGAGCCCTAAGTACCAGAGGTGGGCGCATCTGTCTCTTTTCCATTAAGCACAAGTTGATATCCTAAAATATCGTTGTGTTTTCATCCAGCGTTTCCGCCAGGATTTTCAGTTTGGGGGATGTAAAATCAAAATTGGGAGGGTGTAAGCGGAGTTTTGTACGGTTTCTATCGATTTTTCACAGCAAAAAATTTA
Organism: Lepisma saccharinum; assembly: GCA_022664845.1. Taxonomy (NCBI): domain Eukaryota; kingdom Metazoa; phylum Arthropoda; class Insecta; order Zygentoma; family Lepismatidae; genus Lepisma; species Lepisma saccharinum. Next base: position 36,175 of record JAGDQP010012750.1, read on the forward strand.
AAGATGGGGGATTTTGTAAAGACTTTTGGGGTAAACACCCCCACAGGAGGGGTCTGGCAGAATCGCTCTTTTCATCAATTTTTTTCGCAAAGCTCAGTAAAAGTATGAGATATCGGGGGAGCCGAGAGGTTAGTGAGCTCGCTTTCTGTGCGCATGGTCACGGATTCAAATCCAGCTAGGGTAGGTGATTCGGAGCACAATTTACCCAAAGCTGTAGGTCCCAACCTTAAAAGCTTATCAGCTTGTTCAGGACGTAAATAACAATTCAATCAATCGGAAACCGTATGCGGAGGCAAATTTATGAAGAACGATAGTTTCTGACTATGATCCCGAAACAAAACAATAATAATCTGTGGAAACTTGCAAGATCACCCCGACCGAAGGAAGCTGGGCAAGTGAAGACTACAATGAACAGCATGTTAGTGGAGACTGGAGACCTGTCTGTAACGGCCACCTTCAGGCATTGAAACCAATAACTCGTATATTAGCCGAGTCGACGAACGGTCAAAAAGTGTTTGTTTGTAGACAGACTTTTTGATCGTAAAGATTTTATTTCTGAAATGTGTTTGGTGATGATTATACGAAAAGTCCCCAGCCCTACGGTGGGAGCTAACTCCATAGCGTAGCAAAATGTGTAACTTGTTTTAGTTTTTCTCATATCTCTTGATGGTTGGTCGTAGTGAAAAAATGGTCCTATATAAAATTAAAGCTAACTAAATTTCCTACAAGCTTGTCTCCTATATATTTTTTTTTCTCTATCTCTCACTGTTTAAGAGATATTCGCTGTCAAAAATTGCTGAAAAAAAAAAATACACCATATTTTTCGGCGAACTTCGTCTGCTAGCGCCTAAAGTATTGGGTTTATGACAAAAATCTTCGGAATAAAAGTTGTAGAGCATTAAATTTCCTATAAAATGCACATACAATGTAATATTTTATCTCAAATAGATTAGAAGTTACAGTTATTTTAAAAAAACACACAATAATGGAGATACGCGTAACATAATCGCAGGTGACATTAAATGATAGATAACGGAAACTAGATACATTTCAGTCATTGCTTGTAAAACAAAAATCGTTTATTAGTCATCCTCGATGATCTGGAAAGGGGGAAGGTAGGTGGGTGTTTGAACGGAAGGGGCAAAATTAACTTCATAAAGCTCTACAAACAACGTGTTTACATTGAAGCTGCTTCTCAAGTCATCACAGACCAGGATTCCTCCCTTGCGCAGATCGAAGAAGCTGGGAAGACATGCTTCCCAAAGTGATATGGTGGTCCACCCAACGAGTTATTTCTCAATAACTACAGATTGCTAACATTTATGAAATCAGTCTCGAAGATAAAACCTGACATTTCAGCGCTACTCCCAACAAAGTAGGGATGTCAACGGCTCGCTCGACTCGGCCATGGTTCGGTCGGTTCAAAACGAGCCGAGGCTCACTATGAGCCGAGCCGAACCGCGTTTCACTCACACCGAGCCGATTGACAACCCTACAACAAAGGGCGCAACAAAGCAGCATAGTTTCAGAGAATATCTCCAGGTGCAGAGTTGGCTTGGACGCTGACTCCCCCAACAACAATGGGGATGGGAGTAAAGGCGAAGTGCTCTGGGGACTGAAGAGCTCATCCCTGTCCAGCCGACCGACCTCAGAGCCCCAGATGACATTTTAATTTGCTGTTCTCCAAATGTACCAAGGGCTGCACTGGTGGAAAATGTAGTTGCCGTAAAGTCGGCATGAATTGTTCCCCGATTTGAAACAACAGCCGCGGGTAATGCTTCAATGGAGTACCTTTTGTAAAGATGAGTCAGAGAGCACCGAGGTTCTCCTCCGTTGATGGTACGGAACCCCGATGACCCTGAGCCACTCCCATTCCCATCACGACCAAAGAGAGATAGAACTGTTAAAGACAAATTTTCTTTTATATAAATGTGTTAAAATTATATCATCATCATATTCATCCGTTTTCTATCCACTGCTGGATGAAGGCCTCCTCCATTTCTTTCCACATATCTTGGCCTGCTTCCTCATCCATGTAGCTCCTGAAAAACGCTTGATTTCATCTACCCATCTTACATTTGGATGTCGTCTTGGTCGTTTCTTTTCTCTAGGAATCCACTGTAGTACATTTGTCGTACACCTTCCATCTGTTCGTCTAGCTATGTGACCGGTCCATCTCCACTTCATCTTCTTCGCAGTCTTGATTATATCTTCTACCTTTATTTGTTGGCTTTCGATGTTTTGAGCTGGCCTAGGTAAACATACTCATCAACTATGCCTATTGTCTCTCCGTGAATCATTATTTCCTTCTTTGCAGCATGTTGACTGTACATTACTTTTGTTTTACTTAAATTCATTTTAAGATCTATTTTCGAACTCTCATTACACAGCTCTTCCACTCTGGTTTGTAGTTCTTGTGCACTTGAAGCAAACAGGACTATATCATCAACGAATCGTAGATCATTAAGGTAATCGCCATTGATTTTTATTTAATATTTGTAGCCCAGTTATAAATACGGGCAGGTCCATTTTTGTCACAAAATGGTTAGACATTATTTCCGTCAGGTGGTTTCACCCTCTATGCAATACTAAATCTCTTTCGTTACAAAAACGGCCAGAGACGTGTTAAAAGTGCATTTGAAGAACGAAAAGGGTACACGGGAAGAACGATCAAGGTCCATTTTTTAAAGTTGTAAGAAAAAACGAATTTTACTTGAATTTAAAGGTTTTGTTTTCTCACTCTCTCTCTCTCTCTCTAGGCGAATCTTCGACCTCAAGCAAAGATGCCCAAAGCAAAAATAACTTTAAATTCAAGTGTTTACGCTTAAAATACGTGACTTCTTTGCAAAAAAAAAAAAAAAAAAAAAACGGCCAGCTCCACAAGCGCTTAGTTTCAAATACGGCCATGGTCAGTGTAGCCAATCACAGCCCAGTATTCAGCCAATCACGCTGAATCACAAGAAAACGAAGAGGATCTGTGTGAATGCGCAACCAACAATGACGATGAGTACGATGAAGTTCTGGAAATTGTCAATTAACGATTTTTCTATAGAAAAGTAAAAAATTTGCCAAAAAATGTAACACAGAAAGCTTGTAATTAAAATGTGTTTTATTAAGTGTATCATCTTTTTAAAAACCAACCTCAAGGAATCACTTTCATAGTTTCGTGTCTGCAGTTTTTGTTACAAAGACGGCCACGTCCACACCTTGATTACAAACCCGGCCACGTCCAATTTTGTTTTGTAAATAACTAATAAACTTTTAATTTAATGTATCACATCTGTTTCACATTCAATTTTAATTACATATTGGTATCCAAATAAAACTATTAGCAACATTAATGCTTTTTATCTATAGTAAACGGGTTTTCCACGCTCCTGGAAAATTTTGTAAAGTGGACCTGGCCGTGTTTGTAACTGGGCCACTCACATATATTTGTCACCATTTTTTGAAAAATTTAAAACAAACTTGATGTTTAATAGATATTAATTTTGTTGTTTTCGTCAAACCTTTACCCCCTTCCTAAAAGTATTTGGCCTAGACTAGACTATTAAACAGGGCGCCAATAAAATTTATTAGCTAAAGATGCAGATGATGAGCATTTAATACTCACATCTCAGATTTAGGTTAAATCAGTTGCCATTTTCACGCCCGATGTGAGTCCTCTATTCTGTTTTAAACTCAATGCCTGCGATTACGTAATGCGTATCTCCTTTATTGTGTGCCTTTTTTAAATAACTGTAACTTCTAATCTATTTGAGATAAAATATTAAATTGTATATGCATCTTATAGGGAATTTAATGCTCTACAACTTTTATTCTGAAAGTTTTTGCCGTAAACTCAATACCCAATACTTTAGACGCTAGAAGACAAAGTTCGGCGAAAAATGTGGTGTTTTTTTTTTTTCAGAAAAAAGTCTGTTTTTGACAGCGAATATATCTTAAACGGTTAGAGATAGAGAAAAAAAGTTTAGCAACAACTTGTAGAGAATTTAATCAGCATTCTTTCACTACAGCCAATTGTTCAAGATTTATAAGCTAGAAACCAAAAAAGTTACACATTTTGCTACGATACAGAGTTACCTCACACCGTAGGGTCGGGGACTTTTGGTATAAACATTACCAAACCCCTCCAAATAAATCCCAGAAATAACATTTTTGGGTTCAAACCCTTCTTTGATTAGATTTTAAATATAAATGGTGTGTTAGTAATTTCAACGGTCACCTTTTGTACACGTTCATGATCATAACAACCGATTTAAAATATAACAGAGCAAAATAAAATTGGAAAAATATTTAACGACAAACAAAGAACTTTGATATGAAACGAAATATGTTAAATTGAACTAATATTTAAAAGATAGCCAGAAAAGAGTACTCTACAATATTCCATTTAAAAAATAACTCAGAAACGTACGCATTGCCATAAAAAAATCCTTTCGGAAGGCCTACAGACTGAGGTAGATTTCGAGGTGTTTTTGATTGAATTTATTGGGGTACGTGCAGAATAAAAACCCTTTAAGTAAATATACTTTTATCATTTTATTTTCATTATAAAATTATAAATACGGTAACTAATTACCGTGCAAACTTTTTGTTATTAGAACTGAATGCAGTGATATTCCAATTGAAACTAACAGGCCCAATGAAACCCGCCATCTTATATACCCCTAACGAAATGTGAGCGCTATCGAGAAACTAGTTATTGATTTATAGATTAATCATCAAGAGCTTTTCAACGTTACCCCACAAGACATGGCTTTAACAATTTCGAATTTCCACCCCCACCCTCACTCGTACCCCCACAACCCCTTAATCGTTGGTGTCACCGTAAATTTCTTAGGGAGTACTATAATTTATGCAGACAAAGTTTCCCTATAAACTCCATAGAGGCTGATATATATTTTTTTCAAAATTTCAACCCCCTCCCCCAACCACCCCCTTGGGCCGATTTTGCTCATTAACGAACTTAGCCGAGCTATTTAGCCTAGAAATAACATAATAAAATTTGGTTCAAATATCTTCAAAACTATGGCCGCTAGCGCGTAAATATATATATGACATGGTACGGATCTCAATAGGTAGATTTTTCTTCGAAATCTACCTAATTCCAAGTTATATTACAAAGGAAAATTTTTCAGTGAAATCTTTCAGAGCATGACGGCCACTGTGGCCGTTTTAGACAGGTGACATTTTCTACAAACACTGTGACTTCAATATGGCTAGCTCTCATCATACAGAAAGGTATATTTTATATGCAAGATCAAATAACTATTCGTTTACGTAAGTATTTGAAGAGCTTAAATACGTCAAAGAAACACTTGCCATACAGAATAGTAGAAGAAAAGCACACACACTTTTGTACACGTTCTCAACTGATACAATGCACGTAATCAACGCGTCTTCTATCATATAGCAACACAGATTAACCGGAATAGTACGGGTGGCCGTCATAGACAGGTCTCCCCTATTTTTCTTTTTGCATTAAGAACATAAAACTGATGTAGCACTGTGGTGAGCTGGAACGCTTCATGTTGACCTATATCTTCAGATTTGTCCTCTGTAGAATCATGTAGAGTTAGTGTTGCCCACGAGATGAGACAGAACTTGTATTATACAATATACATCTTTTCGAGACGACACACTTTGTGGACAAGACATTTTCGAGACAACACAGCCTCGATCTCGTCTCGTGGGCAACAGTATGCAGAGCATGGTTGAAACGATTCAACTGGCCTTATCTAATGCGCTAATATGTGCTCAACAATAGAATTTTATTGGCTTGAAAATGGTGTTTACTTTAAGGATAATCTAAAGCAACGATCACCAACAAAAGATGGCAGCACTACTTCCGTATATGACATGTATTTTCACTGTTACGCGCAATTCCATTGCTGCTCCTACAAATTCAAGCCTAGAGAGTTCAAACTTTCAGGGAAGAAAGTTCCTAACCAATTGAAGAGCATCATCGATGCCGGTTTTTCATTTTCGTTCACTGTTGAAATCGCTTCATTGTTGTTGTTAATATCAAAACCTATAACAATGAAACTCTTTCAACAATGGACAAAACAGAAAATTAAAAATCAGCATCGATCATGCTCTTCAATTGGTTATGAACTCTCTTTCCTGAAACTCTGAACTCTCTAGGCTTGAATTTGTAGGAGCAGCAATGGAATTGCGCGTAACAGTGAAAATACATTAGACATATACTGAGATAATGCTGCCATCTTTTGTTGGAGATCGTTGCTTTAGATTCACCTTAAGGATGCTAGTGTAGTTAAATCATTGAGTGTAAGTTCTCTCTAACATGGTTAAAATCTGGGTTAATTGAGTATGTTTTCGTATCTTATGCAGGAAGATTAATCAAAATTGCTGCATCCACTTTAAAATTATGCCTGAGACAGGGATTTTGCCAGGATTTTCAGTTTCGGGGATCCAAAACCAAAATTGGCCGTTTCTATTGACTTTTACATGTAAAAGATTTAAAGTTGAGAGTAGGTGGTCGACATTTAGGACGTTTACACTCCTGATCGGAGCACACTTCTAAAATAATACATAATCACCAAATTGAAAACTTCCTTCTTTTGAAGTTGAAAATGAGAATAAGTCTACGTAAAAAGATAATTTTGTTTGTCCAAAAATATGATTTTTCAAAGTAGCTTCTGAGTTTCATTATCATGTAATCTTCTCAAGAGACACTATTTTTTTTTCTTTTTCTTTCTATATAGAAGCCAAGATAATTTAGAAAAAACCTGAGAAGTCCAGAAGCAAATTGATATAAATGACTTTGACGAATGAAACAATTTAACGTAATTTTAATATATAACTTGAAATATATGCGACACACAACTGTCATATTTTGTACAATGAAACCTTGGACTTTAGTGCGTCCATGCACAAAATATGACAGTTTTTTGTCATATATATTTTGAGTTATATATTAAAGATTACCTTAAACTTTTTTTATTCCTCAATGTCACCGGCATCCCTTGGTTTCTGGAAACAACATTTCTAATACTCGTTTGTATTTAACCGAAAACAGGCAAAAGTACAGGACCTGCCTACTTACTTAGAACTACAAAAACTGATCCTATTACAAGGTTTCAAATTTACCACAGCAACACACACTGGACAATCACTAGCAATTACCAATGGGAGAAGCTAATCATGACAATCCTATTTGTTCCAGTAAGGTGGTCACTTTGTATTTGTTTAATTGAGTTTGCAGATACTCGGACCCACTGAGAAATCAACTTTGCATGCAGCAGTTGATCAAAAGCACAAACACAGAGAGTTAACCCTGAGATTTAGTTTCTATTTTTATCCTTTGTGTCTGTCTACCTGTAGCAATAGTCTACTAGTCAACAGTATCTCAAACTATGGTACGCGTACCACTTCTGGTACGCTGACCCTTGGTTAGTGAAACGCAAGCTCGTAGAAAAGGTTTTAAAAGTAGTTAAAACGGAAATGATGGCATTTTTTTCTCGGATGTTCCTTGAAACAGTCCACAACGGATCCGTTAACAAGAATTAATAAGCTATTACACTGTATAAAGTGGAAATACGAAATGGATGAATGTTGCTTCGCTTGGATGAACGCTGTGTCTCCCATTTTTACAGTATATTATTAGAGTGCTATTTAGACTTATGGAAACCTAGGTTTAAATCAGAGTAGTATTACTTAATGGCACGCAGAAATGTTAATTATATTTTAGTGGTACTGCAACCGAAAAAGTTTGAGAAGTCTTAGATGATAATGGTCATGCATAAAATGTTATCCGCTACGTAAAATTATATATTTGGTAAAGGTATGGCACTTTTTTTTTAGAATTAAGACAACAAAATATGTCCGAAATTTTGAACTTGAATAACTTCCCCACTTATTAGTATAGCTATCTTAAAAATTCAAACGTTATTGGATAGAAAATGAAAGCAAAATATATTGAAAGATATATTTTATGCGCCTTGTACCTCTTATGATATTAAATAATAGTAATAATAATTATTATTATTAAAATACGCAAACGTCGCTTTATATAACAATAACCATTCTATATTAGGCATTATAATTGCAATTCTTCTTATGATGATAAATATTTTAATTTTTTTTTTTTAAAAAAAAACGTTATTTCTGGAATTTTAAATTTTATTTAAGATCTTTTGGCATATTTTACTCAGGCCGGGATGGGTTCGGTAGAAGATGAAGAAAGGTAGGTCAGGATGTTTGTTAAGGTGTTATCCCGAAATTTGCCTTGTGAAACTGAGGGAAACCCCGGAAACCCTCAGTCAGGATAGTCGGCCATGGGGTGCGAAGTAGATAACATGTACATAACATACCACACAAAAAAAAGGACGGTAGAGGCCAGGACTCTAACTTAAGGTTATCTCTCGGCATTCGCCCGGTGAATCTGCCTTTCAAACATTGGAAAACCTCAGCGTGAAAGCTCCCCTACCCAACATCCATGTTTCACTTATGAGACATCACTATAGATCTCTAGAGAGCAACATACGTAAAGGGCTGGTGAAGGTAACGGCCGTAGCCTTTGTTACTGCACTATTGAGGCATTCGTCTGGTGAAACTGCGAGGGAACCGTTGGCGAACCTCTGGCAGGGTAGTCGACTTTGGGTTGTTTTTTCTATAGTCGCTAAATGGAGAGAAGAAACTACTAGGCACCTTAGGGTATTTTTTTATACCTGCGCTTATGCGTTACTTGCGTTATTACGCTATGTTTACCTTCTTTTCCCCCTTTTGGTTTAAGCTACAATCCAAGGACTTTTTCTACCAATTGTGCAAGTATTTAGCTATTTTTTATCTTATATGTAGTTGATCCGTATCTGTGTGCTGTTTCCCCATTGTGTTTGTAGAATAACAGACTAATGATCAGATCTATTAATTGTGTATACGTTTTGTAGATACCGCATGATTTGCATCTCCTAATGATCGGTAATATACGAGTTTAATATTGTAGCTTATGTGTTAGGACATATTAGCAATTTCATGATAGTGTATCACACAGCGCCTTGTTACAAGTCTGTATGCTACGATTATTAATTGAGGGTGACATTGACAACCCCCCGGCTTTTCAGAGCGTTTACATTTTAAATGGCGCTATATTATATGTATTTAGGATGTTAAATATTATTTTGATATTTTTTTTCTTACCCCACTTCCCCTTTTTCCTCTTTCGGTTCCGTGTTTAGTTGTAGGTCATTTCTTATGGTTACTTTGCAATTTGCTTAACGACAAACGTACATTAATAATCTTTTATTGATATGGTGATTTCACATGTTTCTCTTGTCAATTTACCCTTTTGTATGAGATTATACGAGGGAGAAGCATATTACGTTTCCTCTAGGCAGAGAGAAGCAGAGAGGGAATGAGTGTCTCTCTCTGAGAAAGCTTTTTTTTAGTTCAACTTTTGGCTTTGAGGGCAAAATCCGGTTTGTATTAAGAATTTCTTTCTTTTATGTTTGAGAGAGAGAGAGAGAGAGAGAGAGAGAGAGAGGACATAACTTTAAAACGAGAACTCGAAATAGCAAATCATTGATTGAAAGCAGTGCAGTAGGTTCAAAGGAAAAGGAGGGGGAGATGCGAGCAGCGGGCAGGAATATTTACGAAGGTAACACAAAAGGATCCAGCTTTTCAAGAGCGCTTTGTCACCCTGAATGTGTATTTGTATGAAGGGATTAGTTTTTGTTCCCGACTTCTTTTTTGTTAGTTTTTTCGTTCGACCTTTTTGATATCTTTAAGCTAAGGTGATTTATGTTGTGTGCTAATGTGCTGTATTTCTTGTAATTTTATTTTTTCTTCATTTCTTTTCTTTTTTCTTTTATGATTCAACTAGTAGAGGGTGGCCTACAACTGGGGTGCCCTTTGTACTACCGCCTCTATTGTTTGGAGAACGACCATGTTCACCTGTCATGTAGGATTATGGTACACAATGGAGAGATTAATGATCTTGGGGCATGCTTTGTAAAAGAGCACGAATGGCTGACAGCGCTGACGGATAATACGTTGATGGATGGTTTTGCGAA
>JAGDQP010012751.1:0-12878 GCA_022664845.1 Lepisma saccharinum
AATGAGTCCAGTATTTAAACGAGCAACATAAATATAGCACTTACCAGGACATCATGATTTATATTTCTTGTGGCTTCCTTCAGAGTTATTTACCGCACTTTTATCTTCTTCATCTTCTGTTGTTTTATTTCCGTGTGTAAAATTAATCAGTCATGAAATCACTTGTTCTGGTCACTCCTTTCTGTCTTAAATTAAAATCACACTGATAATAAATTAAACAAAAATACATTTCTACATCTATTGTTCGTAATGTGATTAAACGTACACTATTGTAGGTATTTTCACTGAAGGTAACACATACGGATTCAATCAAATTTCCTGTCGAAACGAACATCGCCATGTTTCTCGGAAACTTTCATTCTTCCCTTCCGTAAAGATCTAGGTCATCCTATTGGAAACAAAAGATCATGACTTATAGCGCTGCTCTACGGTAAAAGTTCAAACTAAGTTTCGCGCGCAGCCTTGCAAAATACCCTTGCAGCAAGCTTGAGGAGCATCTAAAATCCAAGGCTTGGCCGAGCGGAGCTTCTCTTCAGGCATGCCTTAGAAAATATACTTGTGGAAGCCTAATGCAAGTGTAATTTGAAAGGCTGAAGGAAATCAGGCAACACAAGGCAAATGCAAGCTTAACGTAGACGTGGTTGCTACCAGGGTCGTAAGCCCTGGAACATTAATTGATATACCTTACGATACATAGCATATCCTTTCATAATCAGGCGTACTTGGTAAATAGAAGAAGTCAAACCTTGAAATACCTAACATGTGCATCTCATAATATTTTCCTATGTTTTATATTATACATTTTAATTCCGTTCTGTATGTTACATTTATGTTTGCGTAGTGGAGTAACGGATCACGATATCGAAACACAGTAAATATGTACTAAAGATTGGCTTTCATTGCAAAACTATTGAATATAACGTTGTTTGTACTACGGCGTGCCCTTTTCTTGAATTCGTTTTCAGTCACGAGTTCTTTGACAAAGAGAGTCATAAAGAGTTTTTGAGTAATAATAAATTCATTAAAGTTTCAATATCGACTTATCAGATTGTGTTCGTACTTTAGAGTATTATAAATCACTTTGAAAGCTTTTAAAATAAGCTATCTTATGCAATGGCCGACACTGCATCAGTACAATTGAATTGTTCAGTTGTATTTTACATTCTCTTTTATTGTGTGCATAATCACTTGTTTGACGATCTGATCTCGATTTAAACAGTTGTGATAAACTAGGAATACATCTTAAACGTGTGTAAGGTATTGAAACGTTAAACATTAGTCATCATTGTTGTGGTCAACTGCAGTTCTTTGAAGATTACCTCTTCCTCTCGATCTTTCTTCCGCTTCCATTTCTCCCCCCGTTACTCACTCTCTCCCCAAACGTATTGTTTTGGATACAATGGACAAGCATATGATAAGATGACAGGTACATGTGGCAAAATGCGTTCAGAGAAGAAGAGAAGACGCGGAGGACGAACAACGTTCAGGAAGCCCAGCAACGGCCAGAATTTCCGATATGTACCTGAAGCAAAGTTTGTGTTGGACTCTGGCCAGCACATGAATGTGAAGTTAATCGCAGATATAATAGAACTGCCGAAATCAGATTTGCGCGTTCGCCCTGACATCACAAACATCTGGATTCTCCACCATGATAACGCGCCAAGTCACTCACCGCTGGAAGTGAAGGGATTTCTGGTCAAGAAAAATTGGAAACGCTTCCGCATCCACCGTACAGTCCGGACCTGGCCCCAGACAACTTCTTTGTGTTTTCAAGGTTCAAGGCCAGTCTGAAAGGACATCGTTTCGGAGCTATTCTAAAGATCCAAGCAGCTGTGACGCGAGGCATCTCAAGTCAAGACCTCCTGCGCTGCTACGAACAGAGGAAACAACGCTGGAACCGCTGTACTGACTCTCGAGGATACTACCTTGAAGAATATTGACTGGGTTTACATGGATTGTTAATATATAGATTTTTTCCAGAATTAGTCTCATTACATTTTCGACAGACGTTGTGTGTGTGTGTGTGTTAATATAAAATATTATATTCCTCTACATAGAATAGAGTATCCAAATGTTCCCAAGTGAATATCAAGATCTGGGTAGCACAAAACCGGTTAAGTTTAAGCAAAACTGTACAGAAGTTAATCTAATGAAATATAATGAATACTGTTAATATTTTCTTTAGTCTCTTTACTTATTATTTCAAATCTACGAGAAAAGATCAAAATAGTAATCCTTCTCTTTATATTCTCAGATTAACACACTTGTTGGTGTAATGAAACGTTTAGAGAAAACTGTTTATTTTGTCCATACGATGAATTTGTTTGAAAACCTTATTTATATTTTGGTAGAAGTATTCTCTGAGTCTTTTGTTGTACCTGTTGGTACAAACAAATACGACATAACTCATGACCATTATTGAAAAAGGAACCAATTATTTGTGCATTTGTCAACATAAAACTTCATTTTTATTCCATGAGCAATATGGCGGACCGCACTACATACAATTGGAGCGACAGCCATTGTTATTTTCAATTTGTGTTCGAAGGAAAGTTAGGAAAGGACATCTCCTTGTATTCTAACTCCTCCATATGACAAATACATTGAATTAGTGGTTACCGTGGCAGTGAATTTGTAACAACTAGGCTCTTCCAGGAAAAACAGAGGAGATGTCAAAAACATGGAGAGACAAATAATAAGCAAAGGGGTTGTCGCGTTTCTCTTGCAACAATCAGATGAATTTTGTAAAGTATTATTTTATATACCTAAAAGAAAACTAGCTTCCTTGAACACAGAAAGAAAATCAATACCTGTATTACTTATTTAATAGTGAAGAGTAAAGTAAAGTAATTATTGTACTGTTCTTGCTTGAAAGTAGTTCGAAGAATTATATGGTTGATATTCCATACATTTGTGCAAACTTAGCACTATCAGCGACTGCTACAACAAATTTATTCGTAGAGCCATTGTGATATGTACGGACGTGTACTCTGTTGTTTGTCGTTAGGGCTCGTTAATTTTTGGACCAATATTTTTACAATAAGCTTGAACTCTAAACTCGTTAAGGAAAGGTTAACAGCCTAGATTAGGGATGATTACAAACGAACGCAGAGATCTTTAAGTGGCTCCTAAAATTATCGATGTGTCGAAAAATTATTTCGACAAACTTCTTAATGTACACAACGGAGAAGAAACAGAGGAATTTAAAATCTATGGAGCAGAACCTTGGATACCCGAACCCAGCGAGATCGAGATAGAAATGTTGGTAAAAGAATTTAAAAAAAATTCAAATCACCAGGAATAGACAATATTCCAGCCGAATTAATTAAAGCGAGAGGAACGGCACTAATCAAGGAACTACATAAGTTGATAAGTGCTATATGGAGAAAGGAGGAGCTTCCAAAGGAATGGAAAACCTCAATTATAGTTCTGGTTTATAAAAAAGGCGATAAATCGGACTGTAATAGTTACCGCGAAATCTCATTACTCCCAACATGTTACAAAGTACTGACTAATATCCTGCTAACTCACTAAGCGTATACGTAGAGGAAATAATTGAAGATTACCAATGTGGATTTAGAAGAAATAGATCCACTTTGGACCAGATTTTTTGCCTTGATACAAATCTTGGAGAATAAATGGGAATACAGTGAGACTGTTCACCAGTTACTCAGTGACTTTGAGAAAGCATATGACTCTATCAAAAGGGACAAACTATACAATATCCTCGTAAAATTTGGAATTCCGAAAAACTTGCTTAACTAGTGAGGATGTGTCTCAGCGACCCCATAAGCAGAGTACGGATAGGTAATAATATGTCAGATAGTTTCGAAATTCGCAACGGATTGAAACAATATGATGCCATTTTCATAATTACTCTTTAACATTGCGTTATAATATGCGATTCTAAAAATAAAAGAGGACATAAAGAGAGTGACATTGAATGACTTGATTCAAAAGCTATTTGATGATGTAAATGATGTGAATTTAATAAGGGACGACATAGAAGCACTGCGATGTAGCACTGATGTCTTACAGGCAAACATACTGATGGAACATAGAAAAGTTACGATTTTTTTCTTGCGTCGTGATTAGGATTTCAAAATATATGCGCATGCGTACAAATCCATATCGATAGTGCACTATACTCAGGAACAATTTGTATGCAATTAGGTTTCATTTCCGTCTTTATTTCAAGATAAAATGGGTGTTTCCAGGCTATTGCAACATTATCCCATACTAGAGTCACATACTCTTATCTCTCACAATATTACATTTACGGCAAAGCTGACTTCAGAAACGTATTTCCCATAAAATTCTAGATCAAAATGACATATTACATGACCCTTCCCAGTTTCGAAAATCATTGAAGATTCAAAATGGCGGACTTCAAGATGGCGGCCATGAAGAATATACACTGCACAAGGTAGCAGCACCTTCCACTCTCAGTACCCATTACTATGTATATGACTTCCATTTCTCTCATTAATGTAAAAGTATAATGGTATTTGAACACCTTTATATCCCTCTCCACATTCAAGAATCTGATTATTTTATCATCAATATCAACAAAACCAATCGCACTCGGGTTGCCAAAATTTGCATGCGCACATATTTTGACATCCTAATCATAACGCAAGAAAAAAAGTCGTAACATTTTTTTTTGCCCCACCAGTATTTTGCCTTCGTAGAAACAGGCGATGAGATAGGTCTACAGCTAAACATAGAAAAAATAAAATACATAACAAGCCAAATCACTTAGAATGAAGGAAATACATACATAACAATTAAGAGTTACAAAAAATACATTTACATGGAAAAAGTAAACAAATGTAAATGCTTCGGAGCATATGTAACGAGCAAAAACGAGGTCCCGGAAGAAATAAAAAGTCGCTTTGCATCGGGCAACGCATGTTTCTTCTCAGTCCAGAAACTCCCAACCTCGCGATTAGTATCAAGAAAGTTGAAATTGAAAATATACAGAACGGTTATTCTGCCGGTAATACCTTACGGTTGCAAAAGTGGGAGTACGACCGCAACCCTAACAGATTAACATAAATTACAAGTGTTTGAAAATAAGATCTTGAAAAAGATATATGGGACGAGATGGCTGGGGAATGGAGGAGACTGCATAATGAAGAACTCCATGGATTTTACGACTCACCAGATGTTGTAAGAATAATGAAATTGCGAAGACTAAGATGGGTATGTATCTCCGATTAGAGAAAAACGAAGATTATATTCCATCGTGGTTGGTAAACCGGAGGGAAAGAAACGGTTAGGAAGACCGAGACGACGTTGTTAGGATAATATTAGAAGCGATCTTCGAGAAGTAGGTGTTTGTGATGAAAAGTGGCTTGATCTTGCTGGGGATAGAATCCTATGGAGAACGTTTGTTGCTGTGGCGATGACCTTGCGAGTTCCGTAAGCCATAGAGTAAGTAAGTAAACAGTATATATGCAAAGTTCTCTTTACAGTATCTTGAATTACTATATCTTTAGCTACAGTATCGTACTACGTGGTTGTAATGTCACAAGCGAGTCGCCTCAGGAATTTCTTATGGATAATGAGTATAGGGAATGCATTACGTAATTTGCGTAGAACGAAACAAAACAATATAACCTGGCTTTTCTAATCTAACCTATTTCCGTGAACTGCGTAAGAAGTTGAAAATGCATATAACGCGAAATTCCTGAGGAGATCCATTTCAGTAGTAGATGCATGGACTACGAGGAAAGGAGTAAATTGGCTAGTGTTTTATTAAATATAGAAGCATACTCCGCTTTTCGATTAAAAATGTTTAGTTGAATAGGAGATACTACATTTACAAGTTTCTAATGCGCTGAAATTTTCATTGGCCAGCACTGAGATACGTTTTATGTAGGTGAGCTACATGCAATTTATTACAGCTGTTGGATTATTTTGTATGTTGACTTTGTTCATTTGACGACTAAATGCGATCCTATATAACAATGTTAAGATACCCGTCATTTCAAGAATGCTGTTTTAATGTGGGGAAGAAACAATACAATATCGAGATTAACGACAACAGCTATCGTTGTGAGGTATAGAAGACATTTCCACCGCTTGTACAGCGTAAAACTGATTTCAAATCCACTTTGTGGAAAAAAAATGTTTGTGGCTTGAACCAACAATAAAAGTCATAGATTATATTAAGTATTGATGTATTCAATCGTCCCACATTATGTTGTATTGCACTTTCTTTAGGCTAATTCATCTATACAGCGCCGTACCCATGTCGTGCCCCTACCATACCCCAATAATGCCGTCTTGAAAAGAAACCATCCCGGTCGCAATAACAACATCTACCTCCTTGCAATCCATCCTTGGAACTGGTGTAGAACGGCACGGTATGGGAACGGCACCCTATGTGTGAATGGTCGCGGCCATGGCACGGACGGAGTATTTCAGGGGAACGGCACTGTTTGTGTGCATTAGCCTTTAGTGGAGCGTTAGATTGTGCGCATGAGGACGTCACGCTCCTGTACGTTCTAGTTCCATTCGCCTCCTAGATAATACGGTCTCGTACTATTCTTGTGACGTCAGACATGTGAAGTATTAGATCCCTTTTATGCATGGCATTTTGTTGTGCGTAGCGAGAAGGCAGGTTGCAACACATTTTCTTTTTAACTCTTTTATGAACGTGTCGCTGGAGTAGGTGCGGGGGGAGAGTAGGTGGGTATTGTTGCCAGTGCAGTTTTTGCGTGCGATAGGGAAACCTCTGAATAACTAGACTCTGAAACTCCTGGCAACTATTTGGCTGAAGAAAACGAGCTTTTGTTTACATCAACAAACGCATCGTGTTCTCTCGAACACGACGTCCTGTTTGCAGAACGCGTAAGAAGAAAACGTTGACGCAGGTGCATTAAAGCAGTCATTTACTTCCATCGTTTTACAGAACGGACGGCATCTGCTGACTTACGCGAAAAAAAAACGCCGTGCATAGAATGAACCTTAGCTCGGGCGTACCTTAGATAGGATAAATATACATGGGCATTAAAAACGACTGCCACGTAGTTTAAGTACGGCCATTGTGTAAAGAATATCGAGTTACCAATCTATGGTGGTATATCTGCCATCTCCAGATGAAGAGTACATATCATCTTGTATCTGTGTCTGTATTGATTGCATATTTATTGACGAAGAAACAAGAGAAATTGAAGTGTACTTCTGTATCCAGAATATTGGCGTATAACGGTATGTAACTACTATATGACGCGTGTGGTATCAAAACCTGTAGTATCCAATCGAGCAAATTGTACAAATATAAAAAATAATACTGCAAAACTCTAAATTTGTTACAAGACGCGTGATTAGTCTTAGATAAAAATAGTACTCTGATTTCTTAAGACTTCTACGCAGATTCTGATGTAAAAAAAATGTATCCTGTAAAATTTGCCAGATTGGGTATTGTCGATTTGGATACTACACGCCTCATATGCTTGTGACTTTTTGTACTATATTATAGTTTGTGAATACTTATTGTGTTTTACGAACTTTTAACATGATCACCTGTTGGTATATTGAGCTCGTTAGGTTTATATTATGTTACGGAGGCAAATTTTACATAGAATTCTTCAAATGGGTATAAAATATATCTCTGAAGCCCAGTTACAAAGACGGGCAGGTCCATTATTGTCACAAAATGAGTTAGACATTGATTCCGTCAGGTGGTTTCCCCCTCTATGCAATCATGCAATAATAAATCTCTTTCGTTAGAAAAACGGCCAGAGAAGTGTTAAAAATGCATTTGAAGAAGGGTACATTGGAAGAACGATCAACGTCCATGTTTGAAAGTTGTAAGAAAAAAAAAACGCATTTTAAAGTGTGAGCACTTGAATTTAAAGTTATTTTATGCTCTAGGCATGTCTTTGACCTGATGCAAAGATGCTCAAAACAAAAATAACTTTAAATTAAAGTGTTTACACTTTAAAATGCGTTTTTTCTCACAACTTTCAAAAATAGACCTTGATCGTTCTTCCCATGTACCCTTCTTTTAAATACCTGACTTGTTTACGACAAACGGCCAGTTCCACAAGCGCTTAGTTTCATACACGGCCAGGTCAAGCGTAGCCAATCACAACACAGTATTCAGCCAATCACGCTGAGTCACAAGAAAACGAAGAAGAAGATTTGTGCGAATTTGCAACCAACAATGTCGATGAGTACTATAAAGTTCTGGTAATTGTCAATTAAAGATTTTTCTATAGAAAAGTAAAAAATGTGCTAAAAATGGAACACAAAAAGCTTGTAATTAAAATGTGTTTTATTAACTGTATTATCCTTTTAAAAACCAACCTCAAGGAATCACTTTCATAGTTTCATGTCTGCAGTTTTTGTTAGAAAGGCGGCCACGTCCACACATTCGTTACAAACCTGACCACGTCCAATTTTGTTTTGTAAATAACTAATACCCTTTTAATATAATGTATCACATCTGTTACACATTCAATTTTAATTACATTTTGGTACCCAAATAAAAAAAATAGCAACATTAATGCTTTTTATCTGTAGTAAACTTTTTTTTCATGCTCCTGGGAAATTTTGCAAAGTGGACCTGGCCGTGTTTGTAACTGGGCTACTCATAAAAGCCTCCAAGCCGGTTATATTAAAGTGATAAATTCACTGACGATTACATATTGCTTCATATTTTGCAACAGTTTATAGTTTCAATATTGAACGCGGTATTAGTCACAGGTATTGTTGAAGGTCAAATGCTATATATGAACAAACAGTGAAGGTGTTATTGTGAATACCGAAATTATTATGGATATAGCTATACTGAGGCCTAGTATCTATACTAAGTTGATCAAAATACACAGAAAAAAAAATAGCGGTGATGATTCAACACTTTTCGGTGACATAGGACGACCACTGTTTTGTGTTAAATGGACAAGCAGCTCGCTGTTAATTTCAGTACTGGGAAAAAAAGTTAAGGCCGCAGCGAGATTTGAACGTGGGTTGCTCAATTAGAAGTCCAGCGTCTTACCGACGAAGCCCAATTGCTAACAGAAAAGGCACTATATTAAAAAAAATATAGAGGATCAAAAGTACCATGCTGAACCCCTAAAAGAAACAAAGTTACTGCTACGACTTACGCCACATGGTTAAACAACTTTTTCATTTATCAATTAGAGATCAAAACTGACATTCACTGACAATATTTTCTATTCCTATGAAAGCAATCGACCAAGATGGCGACAGCAAACACTTGACCAAGCATGACGTCTTTCTTATTGTAATAATATGTCTAATGCTGGTCGAGTGTTTGGCTTTCATCATCTTGATGGATTGCTTTCATAGAAATGGAACATATTCTCAATGAATGTGAGTTCTGATCTCTAATTGACAAATGAAAAATAATTATACCATGGTAGTAACTGTGTTCGGGGGATTCAGCGTAGTACTTTTGATCCTCTATATTGTTTGAATCAAATGTCTTTTCTGTTTGTGATTTGGCAAAGTTTCCCATGTTCAAATCTCGCTGCACCCTTTAAGTTTTTTCTCCAGTTCCGAAATCAACACCGTATGTTGTATTGATTTAACACAAAAAAAAAGTGGTGGTCGTCTCGGGACACCGAAAAGTGTTGAATTAACACCTCCCATTTGTTGATGTGTAGGCTGACAAGGTTTATACGCTTTCCTTTGTTATAAAAGCACACCACAGTAAGCGTTACAGTTTCGGTGTTCTATGAACATCTTTTTTGACACAAAACATTAATCTACTCTTATGCCTTGTTTAGATTACTAACCTTTTACGATGGTAAGACTTATGGGTAAAACTAACTTGCGTTCAGACTACCGAACTTAACTTGGTTATCGTGCTTGTTCTACCATTGTCTGTACAGAAACAGGAAGAAGTTTCCGTAGAGTAAAGAATCTGCTTGTTACACAGGAGAGGGTTAAATTATTAAAAAATGAACACAAATGAATTCATTGTAGCATCACATTTTGTAGATTAGTTCTGCCATCATTCTTTTATACTTTAAAAGTGATATGCGCCACTAGGATACTATATATTTCGATAAAGAAAGAAATAAACTCACGAAGTTAGCCATGCCTATAATAACTAACTTGCATTTAGACAGCCGTTTCTACTAACGTTACAAGATAACCGTTGTAAGTTGACGCTACTTAAATTTGAAACCCGCGTTAACTGTAACTTGCGTTTACATTACTAAAATGATCATTTTTAATGTTAACCATGGTAAGATGTAAACAAGGCATTATCAGTTCATACTAAGCACTAGAAGGTCAAGAGATGTACGCAGGATCACTTGGCCTTCTGGTGCTTATTATAAACTGACTGTTGTTCGTCTGAGGAAGGTGTTGAGAGAGAGAGAGAGAGAGAGAGAGAGAGAGAGAGATAAGATAGCAGTACAGCTATTTAGACAGCCAGTATAGCTGGCGAAAAGAATTTGTGTGCTTAGCGATTAGTCTTCAGTGTCATTAATTCAGCTGGACGGGTTCCTCCGCTCCCATCTCACCTTACAGGTATCTTTGATCGTGCAGCTGACGTGAGTAATCCCAAATAAATAACAATCATTCACATTCGAATCAACCATTTCAAAACTTTATACCACCACTGATTGGAAGATAACAAACTGAGAAAAGGAATCGATTGACTGATGTTACAGTTTATTAAAAAGTTTATTTCGATAAATATGTTCTATACACGTGAACTTTATATATCTTTATTGCAGAGATAAAATGCAAATGTTCCTTGTTTTATTTCAATTCACATCAACAAAATCATTAAAATATTTATCTTTACTAATATTGGTACTGTATGTTATTGGACGCTATACTTTTAGTTATTTATTTGTGTTTGTTTTACAATCCGATACTGAATATTTCGATTGTCTGCTCTCCTTCTTTGGTTTGTGAAGTTAAAATTCTGTTACTGGCCTCTTTTCCCTCCAGGATTTGATAGCAGGAAGTTTATAAACCTTTTCAATTAATCCATTGAGGTTGGGATATTTCTCTATAACATCTTGCAATTTAGTTTTCAACATTTCAAAACATGCTGCAAAATATAAATCTGCCCATGTGAGCTGCAAATAAAGAGAAAATAGAGTAAATAACTGTGTCCTATTGAGTCATCACAAAATTCAAATACTGTTATAAAAACAAAACAATTTTCAGGTGCCTAATGTCAGCTAGTTTAGTTACAAAATAACCGAGATCACTTAAATACAAATTGTGCTTTGGGGATTCCGCTACCGGAAAAAACTGGTCATTTCAATGTTTGGTCAAAGTGTTGAAAAACTAATTGTTAAAAAACAATACTTGCTTTTGAGGTATCTGTTTTCATGAACCATGAACAAATACTCTCCTTTCACAACTTATTTCTTCGGAGATAAAGAATAGTGAGGGAGAATGTGGTCGCATCATGAAAGTGACAAAAAACACAACAATTAATTTAAAAAAAAAAAATTAAAGCATACTTTTCTTAAACAACTCGTAATTTTGTTTATCGATAACTAAAAAGAAAAACATGGGGAGCGATAATTGAAGAATATATAAAACGACTGTATATGAGAGAGCGCCCCATGTTTTTGCTTTTAGTCATGCATAAACGAAATTACTTTTACTTTTTAATACGAATTGTTTAAGAAAAGTATGTATGTCTCTATTTTTAATTTTTTTAACCCAAATCCTAAAGAGTTCTGCAACCAGTCAAACGCCACAGCGTTGCAGGCTAATATTTAGGGAAAATATTAAAATATGCTTTTCAAATATATAGAAATATATGAAAGTAAGAATAAAATACTGTATTGTTATCCGACTTACATCACTGTGCAAATTTTTAAAACTTTTATAACAACGGAAAATGAGTTAAATTGACGTTGGAAGATTTGAGGACATCACGAACCATTGTGAAGTAAAGAAAAGTATGCTTTCAAAAAGTTTTTTATTATTTTTTTGAATTATTTCGGTTTTTGGATACTTT
This sequence comes from Lepisma saccharinum, assembly GCA_022664845.1. Taxonomy (NCBI): domain Eukaryota; kingdom Metazoa; phylum Arthropoda; class Insecta; order Zygentoma; family Lepismatidae; genus Lepisma; species Lepisma saccharinum. The sequence goes on from JAGDQP010012751.1 coordinate 11,975, forward strand.
TCTCAAGTTAATGTTATGTGACCCAAATCCTAAAGTGTTTTGCAACCAGTCAAATGCAACATCATTGCAGGGGTAGTATTTATTTTAGGAGAAAGAAGTCTGTATTAAAAAAAATTAAAATATGCTTTAAAAATATATAGAAATATATAAAGGTAACAATGGAATATTGTATTGTCACCCGATTTATGTCGCTATACAAAATGTTATCATTGTATGACATCGGGAAATAAGTGAAATTAACGTTGCAAGATTTGAGGACACCACGAACCATTGTGAACTGAAGAAAACTCCGTAAAAATTGCAGATAAAGGAGTCCTAGGCCTTCTTTTAATTTCCTTGTTAAAAATAAACAGTTGGAAACGTTATATTAAACCCCTTTCTGGAGTCTTTTGAGTTTAATAGCGAGAAACGATGTTTTGAACATAGTTGTCTGCACACGAACATCTAGGTTTTCTTTTAACCGTTGTGAGAATTAAATGCAAATGCAATTTCCAGGTTGACGATTTTAGGTTTAACATTTACGGTGAAAACCGTCTATGACTCAGCGTTGACTTGTTATTTATGATCTTTAGGCATCTTTGGTTCAGGGAGGATAGGGTAGAGGAGAGAATAGGGAAGGTAGCGGCCATCGCCTTTAGAAAGTTATAATCTAACATTCGCCTGCTGAAACTGAGTGATATCAAGGGAATTTTTGGTGAAGATAGCCGGTCACGGGGTTTAAACCCTCGTATTAATCTACGAACCAACTTTTTTTGTGATCATGTACCTGTGTATATTGTTTTCATATCCCGGGAAATTCCCTAAAGACAATTTGTACCTACTGTGATGCTTACCCAGCAAGGACGTCGCCAGGAATTTTCGCAAGGGAGGGGGCAATACCAAGCGCACACAAACCACATATTAT
>JAGDQP010012751.1:13278-29473 GCA_022664845.1 Lepisma saccharinum
ATAATACGCAGCCATATATATGCGTGTGTGTGTGTCAGTGTTACAGATATGGGAGAAATTGGCAGTTGAGTCATGAAGAGGAGCATATTATGTTTCATTATTTATTACATCGTTTATCAGACTACAGTTTACTATTTTCTTAAATGTTGCCTTCTGAAAGGTTAGGCTATCTTCCTGATAGCACTACCGTTTGTATTGGCAAAGCAAGGGAATACCAATTTCGGAATTTATGGCAGAGTGGAAATTCAAGAGTGAAATCCCCAGATACCTATAAATACATCCCCCAAACTTTATTTCTTTCCTACTTTCTAGGAGAGAACGTGCTAATCTAATAGCTTGCTGAATTATATAAAATCATTTAAAAAAAAATGAGTTGAAGTAATCATGCTATCTTGGATCCAAAATGGCGGACCTCATAAATGCATTTTCCACATCGTTTGAGCTAGAAATACGAAATTTGGCATAAAGGTGTATTATCAAAAGTAGTTTAGGAAAATATTACAACATTTTGAAAAAAGTCGCTACCTTGGATTCAAAATTGCAGCCCAAAACCATTTTGCACACCTTTCGAAATAGTGAAATGCAATTTGATATAAAGGTGTACCATCACGACTAGATCACGACAATATAAGATAATTGTAAAAATATCTCCATCTTTAATCCAACATGGTCGCCCAAAACTCCATTTTCCAAACCACTGAAGCTAGAGAAACGAAATTTGGTATGAAGGTCTACTATCACAAGTAGTTTAAAAACCTCCCCTATGAGGGCGCAGCCCTCCGTGGGTATTGGGAAGATTGCACCATGGAAGTGCAATCATCCGGAGAGTCTGGTTGTGATAAAGGGAGCGCAGTACCCCATAACTCCACAAGTTGGGGGTGCAACCCACCACGGAACACTGGAGGCAGCGCCCCCAGCAAAGCGAAGCAACTATATATATTATACACCTACAAAAAGCTGTGAAATCCGAGAAAAAACACCAGAGGTGCAAAAAGTATAGAAAAGTTCTTCAGCCCTAAAAAGTGCTGAAATGGAGAACGGATGAGCCAAGTTCCTTGGCGACAGCATGTAAGAGGAACACTGAAACTTGGGGCGAGGTGGCAAGGCGAGGTGGCCTTATGGTAGACCTTCAAGCCATAAGGCTAGAACCCACCACGCCCACCACCACCAAGGTAAGGCTCGAAGTCGAACATTTTATTTTGAACCTTGCCACTTCGTGCCAAGTTTCAGTGTTCCTCTTACATGCTGTCGCCAAGAAACTTGGCTCATCCGTCCTCCATTCCACCACTTTTTGTAGCTGAAGAACTTGGCTGAACTTTTTGCACCTCTGGTGTTTTTGCTCGGATTGATTTTACAGGAGACCGTCTTGAAAGTCCAGAATTAGCATTATGTTTACCGGCACATCAAATAAAGATTTGCTTGTAATAGACGGACTAGGGATGCTCCCATAATGCATGACAGCATGTTAAAAATGCCCTTCAAAGAACAAACAGATGACACTATTATCTCAATTTGGCCGAAAAGTGGACAAAGCATGTTCTATTCCTATGGTTTTCGTATGTGATGAATAATGTGAGAGACTTTCTTAGAACAAAATTTAACTTAGATAGCCATTTACAAACCTATAGACAATTTAATGACTTGTTACTGTCTTTGGCAAAATATACCCTTAGTAAACACGAACTTTTACGTTCACGATGCTGTCCCACTTAATTCGAAATAAATCTAATTTTAGACGTTGTTGAAATGGATAGATAATATTTAGTTTCCACAGTTTGAATTAAAAGTTATGTCCGAGCTAGTAATAATGAATGATTTCGGAAACTGTCAGAATTCTTGGCTTACTAAAGTGTCTGAGAAACGAAAGGCAGTCAGAAATTAAAATCATGCTGGAAATCGAAGATTTCTCCATATATAGAAAATTTTCTTTGGTCATAAAGACAATAGTACTTGATTTAATCACGCCATTCAGAATAGATTTCAAAGTTGTTAACAACTGACAGTGTTAGTCTGGCATCGACCTGCTCACTGATACCACTTGATAATAACATTGAATTACCAGACATAACTTAGTACTTACAGCGCCACCAACGAGGTAGCCTCCATTGTTCTTGATAGTTTCGTCAAACTTTGAGAGATAAAATGGGACTGTTTCCTTTTTCAACGTTTCCTCCAAGGTTTTCTTTTTTTCTTCATTACTTTCCATCATATATTGAATGAACTCTGAAGAAATGGAAAAGAAATGAGTAAAACATGTACGTTATTTACTAAAATAAATGAAGTTAATAAATACATAATATAACCTTTGTTAAAAAAAATCTAGGAGTTGTATTGTAAGCAATAACATATTCAACTAGCCAAATGGGCCTTGGTTCTGTTGAGGTAACTTCTCTTCGTTATCTATACACATCTTGCAGCGCTTTTTGAGGTCTCGGAAGCAACCAGGATAATATTAATCTAGTCTGCTTCTCAGTACATTTGTCCCAGCTTTTGAGGTTCTTGATCTTGATGTTCCTTCCCTTTAAGCGATATTTTCGTACAGAGAAACCGAAAAATAATCACAAGCGACAGATCGGTTTCTTTCGGTTTTTTTCGACAATGAGTGAGAGACGACTTTTGCATTAAGCCTCCATTTTCCCGAATCATGGGGTAATTTATTATAACGCATTCGAGTTCAGTACATCTTATATAATGTGAACATTAACATGACGGTATTCTCCAAATTAGTTTTTACACACTCTACATTCCCACGGTATGTGCTATTGAACACCAGTCTGGTCGTTTATCGTCTTCAACTGAAATCCTGCCATTCCGATACCTCTTGTGCTATTCAAACACATTATCTGTCGATAATACCTGGTCACCATAGGCCTGCAGTATCATGTTCCACGTTTCCGTAGTCGTTTTCCTTAGATGAACATAGAACTTAATGTTAACTCTCTGCTCCAAATCCGCGTCCATTATGCCACTTGCGTAGCTGCAAGTAAATGCGTTAACATTAAGAACAGGGGGTGCAAGATGTAGCTCTGTCAACTAGTGGGGTCTATGCGGAACTACGTCCAGGGACATGTACATTCTCATAATCACATGTCGGGTGACCAAATAACAATTCAAGTGTTTCAATCACAGAAGAATAATTTAAAATTTATTCCTGAAGTGTTTCTGAAAAACATTGTACATGGATTGTTCAATAACTTTAGTCTCCTAGGTCATATATTTTTAAGCGAGGGAAGTTTATGATTTTACATTCAAATGAAAGGTTAGAATGTTTTCTTTTAAAGGGTAATATCACTTTTCGATTAGTCCCCACCCACGTCTATTTTCTGCTGTATGGGAAAGCCTGCACAGGGCAATAGGAAAATGGGTAAGGACTGCAGACACTACACACGAAGAACGCTGCTACTTTCACCTTGTAGGACAAGTAACACAAGACACGTGAACTAAATTGTTGGAATCGCCACATTGAACAGAAGGAGATCACATACATTCTCGGTATATCTTTTGGAAAAGTGAATTACATCATCAACGACGAACTTAGGTTCAAAAGGTGTGTTCCAGGTGGGCCATTCGTTAGCTGACAAAAACAGTGAAACAAGCATGCGGGCAAATACACCAGCAATACGAAATTGGAGGGGTTCTTTGTGCTTCGTACCGTCACCGGATCTAGAGCCTTCTGACTTTACGCTCTTTGCAAGCTGAAAGAACGTATGAAGGATACGCGCTTTGAATCAGACTAGAAGGTTGTCGAGGAGGTGTGTCGTTATAAGACGACCTTATTTTTTTCTGACCGAATGCAGAAACTAGTATTCCGATGGCGGAAATGTATCGAAGCGGTTGAGGACTACATCAAAATGTGGTAGTGTTAACTAAAAGAAGACATTCCAATATTTCATTTGAATGTAGAATCTTCAATTAAAAAAGAAATGTGACCTAGGAGGCAAACCTTATTGAACAACCCTTGTACAGCATTTATAAATATTACCCTAGTAACTTTTGGTAAATATTACTTACGCATTCAGTAATAATAACAATTAGTGTAGACTCATCATTACTTATGATCTCCTCCTTATTATTCTTTCGCTTAATTTATAGAGGTAAAGGTAGTAATATGAGCCCCCATTTTAGTTTCCATGTTTAAAAATAGGGTTTTTAAGGTTGGTGTTCAAATTATTATGGTAACGGAAACTACGACATGTTATACAATTGCTACTTAAACATAAAATAGTTTGATCATCATTAAAGACATGAAAAAGAAGAATATTCGAAGGATATCATTTTGGGGAGAGGATGGTTTGTGCTGGTAATATGAGCCCCTAGGAAAGATAAATAAAATAACTGGTTTAGAAAACTAAAAGACAAATTAATTCATACAAAGAACATTTTAATTTATGAAGAAACCGTACAAAAGATAATATGCGATCAAAACACAAAATAAAGTTCATTGATTGAAAAATTGACGAGAATAAATTAAAAGGGGCATATCTTCAAAGTAATAAGTGTTATGAGATTTCTGTGTCTAACGTCTAGGTCTATTTGCAAAAGTCACAAACATACACACCTCGCATCCAGCAGAGTCGTTGTGTGCCCACATCTCGCAGATAATACATTGCAGCCACAGTTCTACATGGTTATCTGTCGAAATTAGATCCTCATAGAACAGGCAAACTGCTTCTTTATCACTTGAATTTTTCACTCCGATTGGTGTTGCTAAGACACCAGAATGGATACAACTATCTAACTCACATGATTCCTCATCTGAATCTGTAACAAGCTTCCTTCTCAATAGCTGATTCGTTTTACCTCGTGTTACCTTAGTGGGCTGGTGAATAATTTTTTTCTTTACCCCCAGTGTTCTTTTCCTTTCAATTGAGTTGGACTTCATTCCTTTTGCTCCAGCAGCCAACAGGGATTCTTTGATATATAATCAAAGCAGTCTTGGAGGGTTTAGGACCTTGAGGGGTTCATTTTCCTACCCTTGCCATATTAGAATTAAACCACACATAATTAATCTTTGTTACTTGCATAATTCTACAGTATCTATACAGAACTAATCTTTCAAACATGCTTCATTCAAGGCACTAATGCACGAGGATGATTTCCATGAATCAGGACAGAAATTGAAAGGGAAACACCAACCTTTCACAAAATTTCGTACTTCACAAAATAAAAAAAAAACAGCACATCCACTCCCAAACGATCAACTAAAGTAAAAGTAAAAGTAAAAGAAGTAAACGTGAACTTACTTAGTGCAATTGGCAAAACTAGATGAAATATTACCTTGTGCATTTCCGTCCCCCCGAAAATATTAAAATGGCTGCTATCCGTCGTAATAAACTTCTTACTGAACAATCAACATATAAACATTCCTTATGTACCGTCAATAGCATGATGATGGTCGAGCGGAATTGAGCTTGTTTTGTAATTGGGAGGTCCAGGATTGCACCCTAAGATATTTGCTCTGAATCAAAGAATCATAGAATACCTTGACCTAAGTGGAGGACTACCTTGACCTACCTTCCTCATTCATGCAGTTAATTGTTTTTTTCTTCTGTAAAGCTAATTAATGTAAAGCTAGAATTCTTTATCTAGCAAAAGTTAAATATCGATTTACTTACGTATTCGAAGATCAGTGAAAGTGTCCACAAGCGCGTCACATTGTAATTGTTGGAAATCGTCCTTCGGGGCTAGATTATACTTTTTGGCCAGATAACGGCAGATGGCAATTGATTGGTTTATCTTCTTCCCGTCGAACTCAAGTATTGGCATCTTCCCAAAGGGCATTGCTAAAAAGAAATGTCAAATATGTAACATCGTTTAAATGCACCAATATCCCTGTAAAACTTATTTCTTTAATAAAACACATGATGTTAGTAGGTCTAATTTGGTAGCAAACTTTTTGTATGTATCTTTTTCTAATAATATTTAATGGTGAAATTTGGTTTTCAAGAAACAAACTTTAATTCCAGTAGTGATTAAGGTTCCAAGACTCAGTTCTCCTTGAAACATGGCAACATGAACGACTTCAAAATGCACAGAGTATACTGCATTTCAGGTTTAAACTATAACTGTGAAATAGGATTTATATAGAGGGACTTTAAGGTAACATTCAGAAATAATAAGATTAAGAATATAGTTATCTTTATGTGTTGCGTTGATTTGTAAGTGAAGTTTGATGTTAGTACCAATTTCCATTATTATGACCAAGCTGTTTAAATTCTCTCAACTCTGTCCATGCAATCTGTACAATCAATTATACGAAACTTATCAAAACTAATTTTAATTAATATTATATTTTCTAATATAACAATCAACGTATTGTTTACTTTATTGATACGATACTTGGTAGTAATTTTACATGTAGGACGAAAAGAGCTATACTTTGTATCTAGGAAAACATGAATTTACTTCATAAATGTTTTGTTTTTCTCCTAGACGTTGAAATCAAAGCAAATTAATGTTTATTATAGAAGCAGGTAGATGGAGCTGCTGAAAATCATAGTGGCCTATGTCAGTCGTCTTGATTATACACATAGCAATTTTCAGAACAACATAACTTGGCAAAGGTACACAATTTTAAACCTATGTAACGTACTCAGTTAATTTGATTCGAAATATATACATTTAATCTCAAGGATATTGATATTTCCTTTAAAAATTTTCATTTTCAGACACAATGGACCATTCACTAAGATTCCCAGCTCCCCATATTGTACTGTAAAGCCCAATGTCGTCGAATATGAAGAATCGTCTCTAAAAAGTGTAGAAGACTTACTTGGTTTCACCTCAGGCCACTTGTCTCTGGCTATTCTTACATCTTCAAATTCGATTCCTGCGTAGGATAAAATGTATCTGATTGGTTCTGCCAAAGCTCTGAGATCAAAATATGTAACCTTGTATTGTGGAGCCATGTTTTATGATTAGGAAACAAAAGTTGTGATCTAAGGGAGAAAGAGAGAGAGAAGATATTAAAACAATGCATGAAGAATATAAATGGAAACTTAAGATTTCTAAATTCATGGTTGAATGTACAGTCACGTATTTGCATAACTTTATCTGCTCAAGCAATACTATTTATTCCTAAAGAATTCAAACATGTAATTAGACCATATTTGGTCCAATTTCTAGCTTAATTTACATATAAATTATGGATGTGTGAAACTTTGTCAAATATATTTATAGTACAAATCATCAAACTTTAATTTCCCTCATAACTGATATACTATTGCACAATATGAAATAAACTGAGTAAAAAATTTATATCAGAAATAGTAAAACAAACATTAGTGCTTATATTAGGAATATTATTTATTCCTATATTTGCCTTTGTACACACCAATAATCATTTTTAGTCAATGCTATTATATAGGGCGTGGCAGTCATTTATTGCCTTACCAATGGGAGCAGGTACTTTGTGTTAAAACACTCTATACGCATGAAGGCGTAATTTTACCTAGATTTTTGAATATGAGGAAAACTAAATTGTCTTTTCCTAACCTGTCTTTTCGGATCCGCAATGGGTCGGTACCATGCGTACGAACCTGCTGCCGACCCTCCTGATTGAGGTTTTCCAGTTATCATAAGTTTCACCTCACGAACATCAGGAAGTTCCTTAATTAAGATACCGGACGCTAGCCTCCCATACCCTATCCTGCTTTGGTCGAAAGACGGCTAAAGACCTTAAAAATTAAGATTTCTAGATTTGAATTTCTAGAACATACCAAAGGACTGGAAGCTTAAAAAATTACCATCCACACGAGGGAGTTAATGCGTATGTATCCCGAGGGTATGTGTTGATAGAAGAATCTTTACATGTAAAGTATTTTTAATGCAAATTACTAAAAAGACAAAAATAGCATAAGCTTGACTCATATTAGCAAGATTTTGCATCAGTTTGATGTAGTTCATGTTTATCAAAACCTAGACATAGCCATAAGAATGGCTTTCAGCTCTCCTGCCACCAACTGTACAGAAGAGAGAGATCCTTTTCGACACTTCGTTGTGTACTGTAAAGAATTATTTAAGATCCTCAACTGACCATGACAGCAACAGCACTGACGTGCTCATCATTGAGTAGAGGTTGATCCAAGACTGTGTATGATGACATAATTGACACTTCCGCATGAAGAAAAGCAAGGAGTAAGGCGCATAAAAATTATCTTGGAAATAAATGAAATTCCTTTTTATGGACAATAATTACTAATAATATTAATGTATCATTAATACTCATGTGCTTTCTTAATTTACTTAAATGCTTTTGTGTTAATAAAATGGTTTGTATTATTTTGTTGCTCAGTGTAATTAACACATCTGTCAGAAGTATCCTACAATAATTCAATTAAAATTGCTCATTGTAGGACTAGCTACTTAATGCCATTATTTCCTACTAATAATATTATTGAACCGTATTTTTGTAAGTAACCACATTAGCAGAGCTAAATGATTACTTGTACTTACTCTATGGCTTACGGAACTCCGAAGTTCATATCCGTAGTAACAAACGCTTGCCATCGGGATCTATCATGGACAAGATCAAACTAGTTTTCATCACAAACACCTACTTCTCGAAGATCCCTTCTAATACTGTCCTCCCATCGTCGTCTCAGTCTTCCCAACGGTCTCTCCCCCTCCGGCTTTCCAACCAAGGTGGAATATAATCTTTGGTTTTCTCCCATCCGAGCTACATGGCCTGTCCATCTTAGTCGTCGTGATTTCATTATTCTTACATCGGGTGAGTCGTACAGTCCGTCAAGTTCTTCATTATGCAGTCTCCTCCATTCTCCAGTCATCTCGTCAAGTTTCGACCCTTATATCTTTCTTAAAACCTTATTTTTAAACACTCGTAATTTATGTTCATCTGGTCGTACTCCAACTTTCGCAACCGTAAAGCATTACCGGCAAAATAACCATTCTGTATATTTTCAATTTCAATTTCCTTGATATTAAACGCGATGTTACAAGTTTTTGGACTGAATAGAAACATGCGTTCCCCGATACTAAGCGACTTTTTATTTCTTCCGTGACCTCATTTTTGCTTGTTACGTATGCTCCCAAGTATTTCAATTTGTTTACTTTCTCTATGACTTCATCCCTAATTCTTATGTTTTCATTTCCTTCATTCCCTGTGTTTCGGCTTGTTATCATGTATTTTGTTTCATCTATGGTGCCTGTAGGCCTATCTCATCGCACGCTTCTACTGATAAGACATTAGTGTTACTTTGTAGTGCCTCTATATCTTCCCCTATTAAATCTACATCATCCGCGTACGCGAGCAGTTGATCCAAAACATTCAATGTTAGTCCCTTTTTGTACCCTTTTATTTTCTGAATATTATTACCTACCCATACTCTGCTTATGGGGTCGCTGAGACACATTTTGCAAGTTTCTTCGGAATTCCAAATTGTACCAGGATACTGTATAGCTTTTCCCTTTTAATAGAATCATAAGCCTTCGTAAAATCAATGAATAGCTAGTGAACCATCCCACTGTATTCCCATTTCTCTAAGATTTCTCTAAAGGCGAAAATCTAGTCGATCTATTTCTTCTAAATCCACATTGCTGATCTCCAATTATTTCATCTACGTATACACTTAGGCGAGTTAGCAGCAGTACTTTATTCAAAGTAAGTTACTCAATACTTTGTAACATGTTGGGAGTAACGAGATTTCGCGGTAACTATTACAGTCCGATTTATCGCCATTTTTATAAACCGGAACAAGTATTGAGGTTTCCCATTCCTTTGGAAGCTCCTCCTTTCTCCAAATAGCGTTTATCAATTTATGCAGTTCCTTGATTAGTGCCGTTCCTCCCGCTTTAATTAATTCACATTTCCACACTTCGATAATTTTAGTTTTATCCGCCTGATAGGCTAAATAATAATAATAATTATTATTATATCTCTTCAACAATGAATTTATCCACACCAGTGGAAAAAGGTTTTGATGTACTTATATACAAGGGTGGTAATAAAAGTCAACCATCAAGCTATGGACAAATAACTATACTAAATTGTGTAGCTAGACTATTTGAAACTATCATTTGTAAACATTTACAATTTAATCTAAAATACAAATTAAATGAATATTAACATGACTTTATCTTTAGTAAGTCGGTGGGAACAAAGAAAGGGCCTAGCAGGATAAGATGGTGAAAAGTGCTTTGGAAGGAATCGTGATTTTAAAAAAAAAATAATACTACCATATTCAGCAACAAAGATGGTGGAACTCCACCAAAAGATCAACTCAAAAGATGCTATCCTAACCTTACAATAAATTAAATGTATTTTTGGTAGTTTAGCGATATCTCCGTCGGATTTGCACCTACGATAACCATCTTTTTTTTTTAATTGAAGGTGTTTTCAAGCTCTACAAGATGGTAATTGTTTCATTTATATTGGCGCAAAATTCAAATTTTCAGAGGTTAGAAAATTTGAAAATTGAAATTAAAAAAACAAAAACAACTAAGACAACAGTTGACTTTGTGCTATATTGGTGTATAGATGTTTATAGAACGTAAATAAATACAGTATTACATTACAACATTACATTGTTGTTATTATTATTATTATTATTACCAAATAGGGAGATGATGGAGGAAAGTAATTTGCCGTAATGTGAAAGTGGGAAGGGGACAGCAGTGCTAGGAGTCATGGTCCTAGACTAGAGCGCCTAGATGCATAAATCCGACCCTGCGTGTTTCACACAAATTGTTCGTGTTTTAAATAAAACCCTGAAATAACCACTTAAAAAAAACCTTTACGGTTACTTTATGACCTCTTGTTATCCCTTATCAACACGGTCGCCTTTACACACGATTTTCTTTTTTGAGTTAAAGTATTTATGGCCTTTAAGCATCTCAGGCTCATGCCAAGACAAAGTGGGAAAGTAGATGTTGGTAGGTAGTCGGTCAGAGCCTAGTGAGTAGGTACTATCATGGAATTTGCCTGGCATGACCCTGAAAAAACTTCAGTAAGGATAGAAGACCACTGCGACCGTTCGCAACACCTTTCCTAAGCTAACGCTCTATCAACTGAACTATGGCCGCTCGGTTTTAAGGCATGAAACTGGCCACTTTTCCCCATTTGCACATTCTTCATAATAGTCCTCACATCCACTACAACAAATCACGCCTCACCTCTATTATCCGTCCCTCCCACCTCAGCTGTAAGAACCCTTTACCGCACGTGTACTGTGAGTCATCAGTCCCATGTTGGACTTCTGTTGTAGAGTTTTTGTTCCTATCTGCAATTCCTTGAGTTTTGAAATGTAACTATTCTTCTTCCTGCTTTTTTTCGCGTTCGCTGTACCTAAATTGCTCGCCAGTTCTACGCGGCTATAATAGAAAATCCAACATATGCACCACAAAACAGTGTTGTAACTGTCTTATAGAAGAATGCACCTATCGCCATTAGACAGAGCCATCGAAAGGGAATGCTTTAATGTGAAAGGATAGGACATTCGCGTTTTGGAACAAATTCCTAACATTATTGTAGGATAACAACAGAAAAATATGTATCTAATTCTTATGATTACCCCCAAAGTTCGTTACAGCACTCGTACAGCCAAGCACAGGAAAGTTCACAGGACGTTCCTCAATATTCTCACGACGGTTCCAAGATTGCCCGAGCAAATGGAAGGTTCTAACATTAAGATCAAGATTAAGCGGTTTCAAAGTTTAAACTAATTAATAAAAATTTAACTCCAGAGCTTAATACTGGAACCAAAATATCGATATTTCACATTTCTCGAAACACTTGACTCTCCGATATTATTTTTAAAAAATCAGATAATGTGGCTCAAAAGTCTATATTTTACTAGAAATTGAATTAAACAAAAGCTCAGAAAACTACAAACGGTTTTGGTGGACAAAAACCAAAGCTTACAAAAACTGATAACTGAATTTGAACAAAACCTTATCTTTAATATAAATAGTTATTAGAAAGCTATTTTTGAGCTAAAACCGAAGTTTTGAAGAGAACCAAAAATTATAAACGAACTTTCAATGTGAAAAACAAGTCGAATATTGTAGCAAAATCATAAACATTGGCATTAAAACTCACTTTAGGCAGTGTAAACAACTTGGAATAATTGCCTATACAAATTTTCGTATTAGATAATTAACGTGTCTCTTCATAACGCTTTCAAAGTTTCTATGTTTGCAGCAATTTCATTTGGAAATGTTTGTGACAAAGTTAACGAGATTTAAGCACAATAAATATACAGTTAACCACTATTGATTCAATCTTATTACGTCCAAAAAGAGACAGCTAGCTATTATGGACAGGACCTTCAATTGTTGGTAAAGTGGGCTCCGAACCACTCCTCTCAATGGGTCCCGCTGGGAACTGAATCTTTGACCACACACACAGAAAGAGAGCTATCGGCTATCCCGAAGTCCGAAATAACAGTTATCCACAAACATCAGTTTTTGGGTTAAACATCAACCTGCGACTTAAATAAACTTCGATTAATATAATGATGAAGATAGGTGTTCTGCTCAGAAACAGATCTGATTCTAAGTTCTCTGAGGAGGGTGAATCGATGGTAGTTTGGTATTGCCTTGAAGCGGATGGAGATGGCGTTCTAAAATGGGACTTACAATGGAATGTGGGTTCCGAAACATTTGTGTATACACCGGGTGTCGAACCCGGGATCCATTAAATTACAACGCGACAGTTCATACTGGAACATGTTTTTGATTGCAATTATTTTAAAGGAAGAATTTTACATTTACTTAATAGAATCGAATAATTTGGTACTTAAACTTGGTCATTCTGACAAGTCGCTGTCACCTATAGACCCTACAAATTAAAGATGAAACTTCAGAATCTTGCTTTTCTAAGATATTTGTAATCAAATTTAAATATTGCAAGACACTTTATAATTATCTTTAGGATTATGATGATATCATCATGGAATTCTTAGGATTTGAACTAATTTATGGCTTTTAGGCATATCAGACTCAAGTCGGGGTAGGGTGGGGGAGAGAATGTTGGAAGGAAGTTAGGTAGGACCTAGTTTAGAGATACTATCCCGACGTTTGCCTGGTGTAACGGAGGAAAACCCCTGCAAAAACCTCAGTTAGGATTGACGATCACCTGAATCGTTCCGAGGACCTTCCGATTGCTACGCCAGCTCCCTACCAACTGAGTTACGGCCAATCAGTTGAAATTTTTAGAAAAACGGCAGGAAGGAATCAATAAATAGGAATCAATTTAACTAGGCTGAGAGAGAGGTGGGGGGGGGGGGGAATCTGTTATCCTTTGCAAACTATTAAAATCTAAGGGGTGCCACCCGTGTGATGTGCTAGAAAGAGAACCAAGTTTGTTCTTTCTCTACTCCTCGTTTAACCTCTGGATAATGAAATTAAAAGGTTACAACAAATGCTCGATCATCTACGGACGGATTCGCCGCTATGAGCCTCAGAGGTTCACATACAAGTAAAACTGTTTCACATAATAATTAAATAACCCCATTATTTTTGCAATGTTTTAAATGAAAGCCCAAGTTCTCACAGGTTCATAAAATATGAACTATGGAGATATTTTATAAATTCAAAAAGTTGCACTATCTGCCAACATTGAATGTAGATCTAAATGTTGTTTCGCTGTTACCATAATGCGCAAGATTGTTGACCTATGAATTATTTCCTTCGGCCGTTTTCTCGTTTTCTATGAATCTAACGGTGCATTTGGAATTAGGATATACAGGATACTTGACGTTAACCAGCGACGTGAACTACGGCACCACTTCGCGAAAATTAACGAAGTCAGCCGAGTGAGTATCGTCTGCATGCCGAAGGATGACCACGGAACAAAATACGTCGCTGGTTAACGTCAAGTCACTCTCCTTGCGTCGGAGCGGCATTTTTTAAAAATGTTATTTAAATGAAACAGAATCCTATACCCTATGATATTTAATTATACAGTATTTTGATAATACATTTGAAATGAACCAATTCTGAATACCACCGGCATTTTTTTAACCTCTTAGGTATGAAGAAACTGCTGTCTGGGTTTATTTTTCTGGTTAACTGCTTGGCGGGCTGAGGGCTCCTTTTCCTATATTCTAGCGGGAGAATAGTCGTTCGTTTTCCTATATTCTAGCGGGAGAACAGTCGTTCGTTGTGTTGTTTCTTGTAGTTTTTAGTGGATTTAGTGGAGCTTTATTTTCTCTTCGTATTTAGTGTGTTTTTGTGTTCGTATTTATAGTGCGTTGATGTGTGAGTAAAGTCGATCAAAATGAACGAAATTAAACAGCATGTATGTTCAGAGTGTGGAAAGAACTATGACCATAACAAATCACTTAGGCGTCATGTTTCGAAAGCACATCCGAATAAATTAAACGAAATCGCGCCTCCTTTAAAGACCCAGAAATCATTTGCTTATCAATGCCCAAATTGTGATAAACAATTCAATCACCTTGAAAATTTCAGATATCACAAACGCAAGTTTCATGCAGAACAACCAATTAAGAAAAATCGCACTTTTGTAACGGACGGAGAAAAAAAATTGCACGAACATTTTGCGTTACAACATGCTCTTACAGTGGAATCACAAGAAAAGCAGTTTCCATCATTTCAGAGTTTCATGGAGTGGAAGCAAGAAATTGAAAAAGAGACGCTCACAAGGTACGTAATAAAACAACAGAAATATTGGAGCAAGTATCTAAAAAGCAAAATTCTGACACTTCCTTAATAACCCAAAAACAAATGGTTGAAGAACGCATCAGAAATGTCCTTCATAAGATCAATACATCAGAAGAGGTGCAACTTTTGAATAAAGCAATTGCATCTTTTGAAGCGACGTTGGAAGCAGTGCATTTCCATAAAGCTTCCAAATTACTTTCGAAATCCACGACAGCGAAGAGAAACATAGAGAAACAGAGAAAACTCTTTTCGACCAAGAAGAAGAAAGTTACGCATAAGCAAGGGATTACAAAACCAAGTTCAAGTGAAGTACAGGATATTGCAGTATCCTTACTGTTACACCATGAGTGAAACAAGTGAACCGGGGATAGACTACATTGCAATGTCATGCTCTTTTGGTGCGTGCGTGTGTGTGTGTGTGTGTGTGTTTTGCTTGAAACTTGCGTTTTAAAACTGAAGCCGAAAGGTGATGTATATATATTTTATGGAGTGTTTCCTTTGGAACTTGCGTTTTAAAAGTTTTATTTAAAATATGATGTTATGTATAATAATTCATCTGGAAACTCGTTAAAAAAAAAGAAGAGAGAGAGAGGAAACTTCAGTTGAAATGTGATGTGTATATTTGGAGTATTTCGCATGATCGAACTTCACTACTTTTTTTTAACTCGCTTCCTCCCACTTATCTGTATCTCATCTGGGAATTCAACGCAGCCTACGTTATAACCTCAACACATGGATTCCTCGGTATAAATAAGGTAAGTGTTTTTCATTTCAAATAAATATAAACTTTAAAAATGTTGTTGTTTTTCCGTAAACATTTGCGCGTTAAGAGCCCTCACTTCTTTTCGAGGATGTCAGATTTGAGTGTGCTGGGAGCGGGGAAAAGGGTAGTGTAGGTGTGGCCACTCGTCTATCAGTCGAATTCGTCCTGTAGTGTTTCCACTTTGCATTAAATATCGTTATCGGTACTTACACATTTTCCTTTTGTTTTGTCATTTGTTAGGAAAGTTCTACCACACACTCATAGGTGACGTATTCACACAAAAGATACTATAAATTTCTTACTGTCCTTCTTCCACAAGTCACACAGAACGTTAACTTTCTCATCGAATTATTTTTTTCCCCTTAGATAATTCTCTCATATCAGATATGGCAACCTTGAAATTCCGCCCAAAATAGTTCTCATCAATAAAGCGTGTAAACTTCGGTTATAAGTTATTTTGTTTAAAACTTTTCCTGCTTGAAAACAATAATAGTGAACTTAGCTTTCAGACATCCCTACAGACGTTGATTCAGTATAAACGATGAATCCTATACTTCTGGGACTGTTTTACTGCAATACTTCCGCGATGCTTGAATGGCAAATGGAGTTGCATTGCAGTCGACTTTGGAACGCTGGAACGTCGTAGCCACTCTGCAACTACACACAAGAGAATATAGTAACCTTGACACAACACACACACACAACATGTAAACATAGGTTCGTCTCTGAAACGCGCGCGCAAACTTTTGAGACTTGACAGACAGATTGTAAAATTATCCCCGCACTCCA
>JAGDQP010012751.1:29873-49488 GCA_022664845.1 Lepisma saccharinum
ACAAATGGTTGAAGAACGCATCAGAAATGTCCTTCATAAGATCAATACATCAGAAGAGGTGCAACTTTTGAATAAAGCAATTGCATCTTTTGAAGCGACGTTGGAAGCAGTGCATTCCCATAAAGCTTCCAAATTACTTTCGAAATCCACGACAGCGAAGAGAAACATAGAGAAACAGAGAAAACTCTTTTCGACCAAGAAGAAGAAAGTTACGCATAAGCAAGGGATTACAAAACCAAGTTCAAGTGAAGTACAGGATATTGCAGTATCCTTACTGTTACACCATGAGTGAAACAAGTGAACCGGGGATAGACTACATTGCAATGTCATGCTCTTTTGGTGCGTGCGTGTGTGTGTGTGTGTGTGTGTTTTGCTTGAAACTTGCGTTTTAAAACTGAAGCCGAAAGGTGATGTATATATATTTTATGGAGTGTTTCCTTTGGAACTTGCGTTTTAAAAGTTTTATTTAAAATATGATGTTATGTATAATAATTCATCTGGAAACTCGTTAAAAAAAAAGAAGAGAGAGAGAGGAAACTTCAGTTGAAATGTGATGTGTATATTTGGAGTATTTCGCATGATCGAACTTCACTACTTTTTTTTAACTCGCTTCCTCCCACTTATCTGTATCTCATCTGGGAATTCAACGCAGCCTACGTTATAACCTCAACACATGGATTCCTCGGTATAAATAAGGTAAGTGTTTTTCATTTCAAATAAATATAAACTTTAAAAATGTTGTTGTTTTTCCGTAAACATTTGCGCGTTAAGAGCCCTCACTTCTTTTCGAGGATGTCAGATTTGAGTGTGCTGGGAGCGGGGAAAAGGGTAGTGTAGGTGTGGCCACTCGTCTATCAGTCGAATTCGTCCTGTAGTGTTTCCACTTTGCATTAAATATCGTTATCGGTACTTACACATTTTCCTTTTGTTTTGTCATTTGTTAGGAAAGTTCTACCACACACTCATAGGTGACGTATTCACACAAAAGATACTATAAATTTCTTACTGTCCTTCTTCCACAAGTCACACAGAACGTTAACTTTCTCATCGAATTATTTTTTTCCCCTTAGATAATTCTCTCATATCAGATATGGCAACCTTGAAATTCCGCCCAAAATAGTTCTCATCAATAAAGCGTGTAAACTTCGGTTATAAGTTATTTTGTTTAAAACTTTTCCTGCTTGAAAACAATAATAGTGAACTTAGCTTTCAGACATCCCTACAGACATTGATTCAGTATAAACGATGAATCCTATACTTCTGGGACTGTTTTACTGCAATACTTCCGCGATGCTTGAATGGCAAATGGAGTTGCATTGCAGTCGACTTTGGAACGCTGGAACGTCGTAGCCACTCTGCAACTACACACAAGAGAATATAGTAACCTTGACACAACACACACATACAACATGTAAACATAGGTTCGTCTCTGAAACGCGCGCGCAAACTTTTGAGACTTGACAGACAGATTGTAAAATTATCCCCGCACTCCACAGTGCATTGACTCGGTTTCCAGCTGTGGAGGAGACCCTTCAGTTTGTCAATTCGATGTTTAATTATTACTTTTATTAATTAAAATTATTTTTCCCACGCTTATCGGAGGAAAGTACTAATGACAACTGTTACATACAATTTAATCTATGTAACAAAAAAGAGCACAACGATATCTCATATGATAAGAGAATTAGAGCTAAAATATTACCATGGTTTTAAATGGCAATAGCGAGCTTGGACAGAATGCAATAACTCCTCTTAATTTGTTCCGTGGTCATCGTTCGGCATGCAGACGATACTCACTCGGCTGACTTCGTTAATTTTCGCGAAGTGGTGCCGTAGTTCAAGTCGCTGGTTAACGTCAAGTATACAGGATGCATTGTAATCCGCAGTGTTATCCTCCTGCTGATTCCTGGAAATATTTTCGATTCACTGGATGTACTTTTTGAAGTCAATACTATGTATCTTCCCTTCTGAGATACATGTAATGCAAGTTACTTTTACCGAACGGCCATACTCTGTTAGTAGATCGTTGCCTTTGCATTTGGAAGGTCATAGGTTCAAGTAGCATGGTTGGTCATCCTGAATGAGGTTTCCAATGATTTTTTCCGCAGTCACGCTAGGCGAATGGCAACATTGTGCATTCGAGCCTTGGCTATAGAACACATTTTGAATGGAGTCAGTACTGGTGCAATTGGAAGATTACTTTGGAAGAGATCCGATACATTTTACAGTACCGACAAATAAAAGAGAAAATCATTTATAGAAAGAAAATAAATGTAGCAGAAATAAGTCATAATAGAGAGATGCTCATTAACATGTAGATGGCAACAATTGGAGTAGGTTCATTGCGAATTCATGTTCTTGGCGAGTAAATGCAAGATATTTGGAAAAGTTATTTGTTCGTATTTTTTATCGTGCTAACTGTAGAAATCGCAAAATTAAAAATTGATCATTTGTTGTTTTCTTTTCTTTTAGTGACCTAATCATGACTAATTTCAGAACATCAAGATTTCTCAGGATTATCTTACATAATAATACAAATCAAAGTATTATACTGTATTACAAAGTATACTGTAATATATAGTCTAGTGAAAGTAAAAATGTATTACTGCGAAACACACATACTGTAACTGGGAGTTGAACTTCTTCAACTTAGACTTTC
Organism: Lepisma saccharinum; assembly: GCA_022664845.1. NCBI lineage: Eukaryota > Metazoa > Arthropoda > Insecta > Zygentoma > Lepismatidae > Lepisma > Lepisma saccharinum. The sequence continues at coordinate 32,533 of JAGDQP010012751.1, forward strand.
AAATGGCCGTATGGCTGATTATGTGGTTCCTAGTTGGCAGGAATTTTTACTGTAGTATATAAGGAAAATTGAGTTATTTTTGTTTTGGAGCTCAGAAAAACGAGATAAACGCATTGAAGAGAAAAGAAGCGATATCGAAAAAAGGACACGTTAGAAGATCTTAAAATGGACTTTATGTTTTAATATTTATATGTACGGTAAAGGCACCAGTTCTAGTCACGACTCCAGTAGTCGTCATTTTTTAACTAAACGCAGGTCAAGTCAAGTTTTTTTTAGAAGAATTTCTGAGGACCTTCTTTCAAGCCCTCTGTGCATCTTGCCTTCCAAGCATCCTTTATTTTGCCAGGTTCAGGTGCAGTGAAATGTATTCTTTACTAAAACCGATATTCATTCGACCATTAAATCCATCAAAGGGTTTTTAAAATATTCAAGAATGTTATCAAATTAAATATTTTGTTTACAGAAAAGTGAGCTGTACATAAAAAAAAACTTAACTTGCTCTTCTGTCTTAGGAAAGCAAAACTGAAAGAGTAACTTACAAAATAAATACGTTTCTGGAAGACCACACGTACTGAATTCAAGCCAACTCACACAAACTATGATCTACACACGAGCAGGCCTTCGCTTTTATCTACTAACCACTCCGAAAGATATCAGATATCTAAACAGAACGCACGAGTCATGCTGCCTATCAAATAAAAGATAGGAAAAACAAGTTTTCGTTAGTACTAGTAATTTTGTAAATGTGCTAACTCACGGTTGTGAGGAAGTAGCGTGTACCATGCGGTTTACATATGTGGTGTAATATTTCCGCTAGCACTGACAAAGTGAATCACTGGTTTGGTTTCCTTCTACGGTATTCTCTCCCACAACAAAAACAAAAAGAGACAAAATATTATTCGCAATTTTAAGCTGACCTTCGAGAAGTTTCTTGAAGTGTTGGAGATCAAAGCGTGCTGGGTGAAGACAGGATGTGACTTTGTTTTCCGGCTATATTTCTTTCTTATACGTCATTTCACGTAATCTCAATTATGGAGACGTAACACTGTAATTTTGAAAGAGATAATGATTAACATAGTTGATATTGTGGTAAGAAGCACAACAGAGCTTTCGGTTCAGCATTTTTATTTTTATTTTCAATGAGTTGCCCTTGCTTTCAAACTTACAAGGAAGGTTTCTTAAGTGTAAATGACCAATTTCAGTCATGTTGCACAGAACACGTATCGATGTTGACTACCTGCGTCTTGTAAAACGTTTAGGTTCAGCTCACGAAAGATTTTGGACAAATTGCTATATTGTGGCCCTTGTAGTTTCATGACTTTTGAAACTAATATTTATCCTGTTTAATACTACGAGCCAGATTTTGGAAAATTTTGTCTGGTGTTTTTTTTTTTTTTTTTTTGATTGACACTGACAACAATTTTGAAGTTAGAAACTTTGAACCTTGAAATGCAAGATGTATACAATAATCTGACCGTTTAAACTCTAAAAATACATTGATCTTCGCCCTAGAAGAATTTTTTCGCAATTCTTAAGTAAGTGAGTAGCTAAATAAGTGATCAACACTGGTTATATCTAATTATTAAATAGAGTTAATTGTTGGTCATGTTTATTTTTTTGTTTCCAGGAAATAGTTTCTTGTTGGTAACATGAACATTAGTATAGTTTGTGTCGTCAAATAAAAACAAGTTGTTTTTTTCAGTGAGCTTCTCCCACAAGAAAAGATACTAACATATAAATCCCGATTATATAGTTTCTAGGGATGTGCAGGAAGAACCATTTTCATGTCGGGATGGGAAGAAAAAAATCCCGAAAATCGAAATATTTTCGGGACGGGATATTATCGGGAATTCTCGACCATTCCGATTCATGAATTCCCGAAAATTGGTAAGGTCCTTCTCGAAAGTCGAGATCAGGACGGGATATTTTTAGAGTCTCTTCCCGAAACCTCGGGTACCCGCACACCTCTAGCTAAATCGATGGCTTTGGTAAGAATTCGAAGATAGTTAAGTAGCAAGAGGCCTATGATCGACTAAAGGTATTATAAATGGAAATAAGACATATGTAGAAGACTACAATGTAAACACAAAAACCTTAGAGATATTTGTTCTCTAAACAATTATATGCAAGTGAGAATCTATTTCATTTATTAAAAGGGATCTTTCTACCTGGGTAACTTACATATTTATATACGGTAAAAGCACCATTGCAAAGTAATTATACCATTGGCCAGAATAGTTAAAGCACTCCTCCCCTCCTGGGAATTTTCTACACATATATATTAATAGAGTACGTACATGTCCAAAGATATAATTTACAGTTTGTTTGCCAAAAATTAATTTGATCGTTAACTCGTGGTGACGTCAATATGGCACCAGCGCAAAAAAAAACCCGCCAAAACAACATATTCTCTCAGAATTGAAGTAAAAATAAACGATAAAATGAATTTAATGTGCGGTAACAGCACTACGGCTTAAGCCCGTCCCGAAGAGGTAGGATGCGTCTAGTTGAAGATAATGAATGGTCTGAGTAATTCATGTTGTTTTGATGCTTATATAGTGCGCCATATTTAAGTATGGAGGCTGTTATTACTGCCTCACTTCTTTCACCGCCTTATTTTAGTAGCTACGAAACTCTCACAGATATCGAAAACCATCCTGAAATAAACGTTATAGAGCATTACCTGAGATTTCTAACGATACCAATGTAATTGTTCTGTCTTAAAACGTGAGTGAGCTAGTCAATTTTATGTGATACAGGGTGTTGTGTTTTCGTACATTTAATTACGCAAAACTAAGCGCCCTACTTAAAACTTTAAAGATAAATATTTCCTTAACGAGTCAAGGTAGATCCTTCATCTTTGTGTTAAATTAAAGGAAATTACTTGTAAATTGGTATCAAGCTATTTAATACCTGAATCGCCTTCTCTACTATTTTCAGTGTTTAAATGTAAAAGTGTTAATTAAATTCAGTGCATACCGAAATTCTTTCAATTATGTAAAACTAATCAACTGGTTAATTCAGTAAATGTATTATGCTACGTTATAAAGGTTTTGAAACTATAGTTACTACGGTTCAGTAATCAGTTTGCAAGTCTACAGTAATCAGTTTTGTTCAAGTGCTTAGTAATAATAATTTCTATTTACATCCATGTCCAAAGAAAAATCTTAGAATAAACTCCTTTCACAGCTACTAAGTGATAAGTCGCTACTACTATAAACTGATAAATTGCTACTGCTGCAAATTAATGACGTCACATGACTTAATGCCTCATTGATTTTATTCGTTTTCGTTACATTTACTTTTAAAATTAATACGATATAAAATCTTCCGTAAAGATATATCAAATTTACTGTGCTCGGTTTCAGCCTATGGAATAGCAGCGAATTTCTGTTCTGTAAATATTGGAACTTAAAATTTTGGACATCGATGTGTCTCCTGTAAATATGCTAGCAGACAAGAATTTGCAGTCTCGATTTTTGATTTATTTTTTTTAACATTAGTGGAATTAATGGCCAACGATAATTTAATCAAATGTTGATCTGACTTTTCAACTTCGGGACAAAATATTTCTGTCATGATGTAGGAGCATATTTGCAGGTTTAATGAAGCTGGTTTCTGAAGTAAATGAGTTTCAAAATTGTAGGTGTCTGTATGGTGTATGTAAGAAAAATTACAGGTCACTTCGGTTGCCTAAATAATAAACAAAACTATTAAATTCACAGGTTATCTTTTTAAACAAAAATCAAACTTTCAAGGCTCGATGTTAGAAACACGTGAAGCTAGATGTTATTTAAATAAATTGTACAGGCTATATCTAACTTATTAATATTATAGCATAATAAAAAAAATACCTTTTTCTATGTTGTCTTCATATTTTAATTTAGAATTTCTTGAATCGATATTGAGAGAAAACATCTCAACTTCTTGTTTAAATATTCCATATCTAACCGAGCAGCCGCAGCTCAGTGGTAGAGCGTTTGCGTAGCATTCGAGAGGTCGTGGTTTCGATCCCAGCGACCGACTATCCTGACTGAGATTTTTCCATGGTTTTTTCTCAGTGACACCAGACCAATGCCGGGATGGAACTTTCAACATAGGCCCTGGCCGACACCTTTCCGAATCCTTTCCCGTCCTTTTTCCCTTCCCCTATTCCGGCCTGAGCCTTAGATACCTAAAGATCATAAATAGAAATTCAAATTCCATATCCTAAACTTTACTAAGTTTTCTATCATAGCACAATCTACATTTTGAGTTTAATTAGACAACTTTGGCTCAGACCGGGATAATGGATTGATGTCAACCAGGGACTACTTTGAAAGAACCATCCCAGAATTTGTTTGCCGTGACATTAAAAAACTGAAAAAAAAAAAACCTCAATCATTATGGGCGGCCGTTGGGATCGTTCCCAGAAACTTCCAATTGCTAAGCTAACGCTCTACGTACTATCTACATATTATACCGTATTTAAGATTATTCCTGAAGACTCATAAGAAGATGATAGTTTTTTATTTAACTCTGAATTGTATAATTCTTAGATTCTTATATCGATTAAAATAATTGAGTCAGTATCCAGCGGAAAATAAAAAAAAAAAAAACTTTTATATTGATGTATATTGGGAATGGGAAGTTGGATATTCATTGACCAATCAATATAGCAGATTAATAGTTGTGAGGTTGAGGCAATTTCGGACATCCTAGCGGAGGTTTTCCCTAGTTTCTCTCGGTCGCACACCAGGAAAATGCCGAGATGGTATTTGGATAAAGTCAGGACCGATTCCTTAATCCTGACAAATCCCTCCTTTTGTTAATATTCAGTACAAAGAACGATTGTGTGAGCTCCTTATTGGGAGAATCAAGTACTGTTTCTAAATTTCTTTATGGCCATGGGGTGATTAACTTCTGGATAACGTTGCCCAAATGATGCTTATTTACTTTGTTCACTCCGACTTTGTGTGTGAACCAGTCCAGAAAATTAATCAGTTGGAAATCTAGAATCTGATTGGAGCAGTGGATGAGAGTGAATCGTGTTACATTCAGTTACATTTTAGAAAGCACCATATTTAATTTCTGTTCGTCCTACTCAATTATGCAAATATTCAACCAATACTGTGTTTATATTCCAATGTTGTAAATATGTGTATTATGTAATAGATTACACAAAGTCTACTTTAGTAAACACGAATTACAAGTATGTAAATCGCTGCCTTCGCTATGTAGCGAAGGAGCCCAGTGTTTCGACTCCACGTTTCGACTCCTACCTACGTCACGATTCCGAGAACGGCCGAACATTTCCGATCGCTTGACTGAACCCCTGTGCCCCATGGGGTAGGCCATATTCCATTATTTCCTGCAACATAAGGAAAAGACATTGCGAATCTATGCCAGGTGTGGCGATAGGGAACTCTATCGACTTGGTATCAAGCTAACTCCAAGTCTTCGTGCATGCCCTTAGCAATATTTACGAAAAAAAGTAGATTCCTTAATAAAATCTAATAGCAAATAAACATTATATCATAAAGTTTAAACTTCTAAAATTATAAAACCGTAAAATAAACCAATAAATTAGTAATAAAACGATAGTATAAATAATATTACATGAATAAAAGAGAAGAAAAGTAAGATTCTATAATATCATCAGTACAACTTAGATACATGTAACTCCAGCTAAGTATTTCAAATGGAATATGCCGTGATCATTCAGCAACCAAAATTCCTGCTATTTTTGAGTGCAATAATAAAACTCCCACTTCTCAATCCCTTCCACAAATCAGGTATTGATTATGATTTAATACAGGACACATTGGCTATTAATAGAACCTCATAATTTAACCAGATCTCCCACGAATTATTATTATCGCAGTAATGCACTTTCAATTTATCGATCCCTTCCAAAATTAAAACATTAATTCATAATACAATACAGGACATTTGGCCGTTAGTGGGATAAAAATGCAACTTAAAAATTTAATTAATAATATGATAACCTCAGAATGACTAAATAACACCTACCCGGGATTTCATCAAGCAATCTCCAATAACCGATCACTAACTCTAAAACCAAGAGAATTGAATGATGATGCAGCCAATTAACTGCACGATCATATAAATCCCATTGCAAATAACCCAATAATTATTAATTGTGTCTAAGTCTTACTGTCCCTTACCCCTACTACTTTTACTCCCAATAAATCCCTATATAACACTATAAAGAAATAGAATTGGCAATACAACAATCAGAATCCATGCAATGCAAGACCAACTATGTGGCCACTAATCAATCAACATTATGTAAACTATCCATACAAACTATGCATCGGAGGTGGTTATTATACCCCATTCCCAAAGCGCAACGAAATAATAATCAATAATCCTAATAATGTTATATTGCTTGGGATTCTTCTCAAGGCACTATGATATTCACCTAAATGCTTCCATTTTTGTCCTTCAGTTCTCGGAGAAAAACATTGTGATGCAGAGTTAAAACTTTATTGCTCAAAACTTCGAGGTTTTCGCATAGTTCCCAATTCCTTAGAATTTCACCAACGGAATAACCCCATAATTTCGATCTTAAGTCATCCAGATCGTTGTTCAACGGGCAGAAAATGACAACATACTCGGGTGTTTCCACCTTCCCGCACTGACATCTTGAATCCCCACGAATATCAAGATCGCACAGCTTTTTGTTGTAAGGGCCATGTCCTGTGATGAAATGTACCGTACCATGAGTTGGTTTCAAATGTTTCATTGAAAGTCCCTTAGTAATATCTGGGAGAACCTCCCATACTCGACGTGCCGTGTGGCTTCTGTTCCATTCTTTTTGTCACTCAGAAGTTATCCACTGATTAAGTTTATCAATATCCGCAATGTTTGCATCTACTATTTCTCTAATCTTTCTATGATTGTTTCTCTTTAGCCATTATTTAACCACTTTCCAACTATTTAAAGATGTAAAAGAACGACCCCCCAAAGCAACCAGAAGAGAATCGCCGGGAACTGTTCTTTTTGCGCCCGTGAGGCAAATCAGCAGCTTTCTCTGCGCTTCATTAACCTTCCTAGCTAACGTCTTGTTCTGCAGCAACCTAGCACACCATGAACTTGCTGCATACGCCACCATTGTCACAAGTATCGCATTATGTATATCATTACCATTTTGAAAGGAACCCTAAACTGTATCTTTGCGATATATACTATTTTATTCGTGATTTTCAGTGTTTTGTCCACCAGTTTTTGCACATATGAGGTCTTCAGGTTTTCATCTACTTTTACACCCACATAATTCACTACACTTGCTCTCTTTATTCTGTTTCCATCGCACCAAATCGTTGAATTTCTCTTCAGTTTCCCTTTCAACCACAGATACTGTGTATTTTTTTTTTTTTTAAGGAAATTTCTAACTTATTATTGGTGCACCACTTGTGTAACTCCTGCAGCGCAACATTCATCTTCTGTTCAATAACAATCCTCGTATTACCGCCTGTTAAAATCACAAGATCGTCGGCATATACTATTATTCCATCTGTCTCTTCTAAGGCATCAAGCGTTCTCAAGCAGGGATCAAAATATATGTTCCAAAGGATTGGTCCACAGACGGCCCCCTGTGGACAACTTTTGGTCTTTATCTTTTCAAGATTCTTTTCTGAAATACTATAATTTACAACTCTATTCCTGAAGTAATCGGCCAAGGTAGCCAGGAGTTACCCAGGAATATCAATTTCGTTGAGTCGACCAAGTGGGATGGCCACCACATATTGTCAAAAGCACCTGTTATGTCTAAAAACACCCCAGTCACATACTTATTAACTTCCAGTTGCTCAATTAGTTGTACCAGACGACCGACAGCATTCTCCGTTGAGTTTTCCTTCTTGAAGCCATACTGCAATGGATTTACACCTACCTGCTCATATTCCATTAATCTGTTTGTAATAACTCATTCAAACATCATGCCTATTACATTTAACAGACAAATCGGTCTTTTTTTATTTGGGGACCCGCATTCCACCCCTGTCTCTTTGCATCCATTGCACAAGACAAGTTGTGCACTTTCTGGGACGTGCATCACGAGCAGATATTCGCTCTCCTTGCCTTGGGGCAGGCATGTCCCTAGAGATTCTTGGATTGCCGGAGTTCCGGCATTCCAAAAAGCTCCTGTGTTCCATCAGTCTGAGACTTCTGGGGTTGCGGGACGGGCTTTTGCCAGGCGTCCAGAATGTTCTCCTGACCTTAATATCATATTGGACCTTTTGCATGGGGGGAACCCTTTCTACTTATATCCTATTTATTTAGAAAAACAACAAAGAAACAAAATACATAACATTTAAGGAGTCAAACAAGGGGACAAGGACAGGACAAAGACAAAATAGGACAACACATAACTTGAGCTGCTTCTTCGTATGGCTTCTTCTTCTTATTCCTGTAACAAGATAAAAAAGCAAACATAGGATTGGATGCGTTGGTAAATACACAAAGTTTTTTCGCCATCCCATTCCTGGTACTAACTGCATCTTCTTCTTGTCACAGGTTACTCCTCCTGCAGTCTCGTTTCCATTATTCCACACTTTACACAAAATGCAGAGCCGGGAATCGAATAAAACAAGGAAAAACACTACTACATATCACATAATTTTATGTGATGGCGCATATTATTCAAAAGAAAATAATATTTGTAACTTATTAGCTCGTAAATCAATGAAAAATAAATATATTACCAGGGTGGAGTAAACTCACTTTTAAAGTGAGCGCATCTCAACTCAAACTCAACCTTCGAAAACTGAGCCAAGCTCACGTTTTAAAAACTGAGTGCGCTCAAATTCACGCTCATCTTATATGAGCTTACGCTCAATTTACGCTCACTTCTGCTAACATGTAAAAAGTTACGAAATGTAGAAGTGCAAACGTATGTACTCGACTTGAACCAAAGATGCCTAAAGGCCAGGAAAAAAATTAAAAATAAGGTGTAGTCTTTATACATTTATTTTTAAAAATTACAGGTTGTTCACAGACGAGTTGCAAACCTCGGTTAAAGAGCTCTCATCAAAATCGGTGAGAGTCCATTTTGAAAAGAAATTTCTTCTTGAAATTTTCATCAATAAACTGAGTGCTGAGGGAAGATAGTATTTCTTTTGCGCAGATAAAAAATCTTTCCAGTACACCACTGGGCGGCAGAAGCGTATTATGTTCAATGTACATTTTTTAATAGTCAACCAACTATTACTGATTCCTGTGTTCCTGACGTTGGTTTTCTCTTGTTACTTAAACCTCGTTCTTCATAGTTCTGATGGTAATAAAGAATATTTCCTTTAACAACCTTTGTTTATATGAGTTACGAAAACACGCACGAGCATTATTCATTTCCAATTTGCAAATCTGTAACTCCCTTCAAACTCAAATATCAAAGTTGAAATTTCTAATGTAGTTGCTCCTGATATAAGTGTATAAATTGTGGAAAAATTATATATTTTCTGGTCTCCCGTCAGAGATAAGAATATTCAATGTTCCTACCAAAGCGTGCACGAGCATCATTTATCAAGAATTTGCAAATTTGTAACTAACTCTCTTGAAATTCATAAAATATTAGGGAAGCCTTCTTATACTGTATACTTGCAATATACTATTATATGTAATACGCGTAGTGTACACGAAATTGATTTTAATATTCAATCCCTTCCGGAGAAAAAGTGCCCTGGAAACCGGAAATGTTTCTATTTCGAAAATCACATTTGAATGCCATTTTGAACAGTTCAATTACGCTTTAGGTTTCTCGTGTAGAAGAATAAAATTATCAAGCAGATATTATAGGAAAGAATGGTTTGTGTTTGAATAGCCTATGAAAAACCCCAAATATTTTAATCCCATTGCATTTTCCGTAAACATCTGCTAAAACAAATTTTGATATGCGTCGCAATACAAAAATCGCCGTCATTAATTAATCCATAGGTTGGTTTAAAAATAAAAGAATACCCGTTTTGAACTATTCTTCTTATATAGGGGATATATATACGAGTGTTGTGAAGCATAAAGGTAAAACAGGTAAAAATTATACAAAATTAAAGGTAAAATTGAGCCCATCGGCACAGCAAAACAGAAAAAGTATTAAAATAATTTTATTGAATAACAGGATAACGAGACTTATCTCAAAGACAGTAAATTTCTTAAGCAGTAATCTAAAAACACCAAAGTAACACATTCACAAGGGGAGTAGAAAACTTCTTTAACGTAATAATATGTGAAATTAGCAAGGCTATTCCCAAAGCAGAAATGAACAACAGGATGCCATCTCACCTGTTGGTCACGATCTCCCATTAAACAAAAAAAATCAGTTTTTTTTTTGTCTCTCTCAACATGAGAAATTCATGACAATTGTTCTAATTGTTCCATAACAAGAATTCATTAAGCAATGACTAATAGGAGCTATTCCCAGTGGAGTCTCGCAGAGACGTATTTCTATGGAAGTTTGATGATCAAAACAAGTGTTGAAAACTATGTTCTAAATTCGGAATCGTGACAACTAACAGAGAATGATCCAAGGCTAATTCCCAGTTTACCTCCTTCCTTTATGATGCAAATACGTTCTTAATTTCGTTTCCCAAAATCCATAACAACCGTGTCACGTGTAATTGATGAGAAAGCACGAGACATTCCAAAATCGAATATAAAAGAACCAGTATGAACATTGACTCAGGACGCCAGTCACAGTAGTAATTTCTATTCGTAAACTGGTATTCTTCAGCCGATCAGTAGAAAAGTCAACTCCGTTAAATTAGTAAAAGTGTTACCAAACTTCATTACTGAAACAAGAACTTAGTCTGTATCAAATGTGTTTAGTAAAAACTATGAACTCTAGATTACTTATGTGTGGTTACAAACATAGAAGAAGAAAGGAAGTGAAAGCTTCAAAGACACTAGTTTAAAGAACAATTCCAGCATTCATTTCATCAAGAAGACAGAGATTTTATTGAGTGAAAATGCCAGGTACGTGCAAAGGGCTTATATTTCACATATGAAAGTAGACTACTTGCTCACAACACTCGCATTTCAGATCGACCGAGATAGCTTTTTTTGTTAGAATAGGGTTGTACATAGCAAATATCAAATAAATAATAAAATGTAGTTTCCTACTTTTGTCAATGAACGATATCAAAATATTCTCCCTGCAATATTAGATTCTTAAACCAGGCTTCTCAAGTACATTCCATAACAGATCTGACGCACAAAGCAACATAGACGTTATCACTGCTTTGGATAGCATAGCGAGTTACATAAATAATGCACAGTAATTGAGGGAATGTCCTTAAGCGACCACAACACGATTTTCTTTGAGCTTTACAAAACACGAGGAAAGTTGAGGCTTCCATTGGTGAGGACAGTCGTTTTCATTACAACCCGAACTTGATTAATTGGACAAAGATGAAGAAGAACTTAAAACTTCCTAATATCGAGGTAGGCGACGACTTAAATGATAAAACTAGGGAACTGCAAAGCGAGCTCCAAACAGTCGTTTGGAGCTCCTCGCCAAAGAGAAACAATTTAACTAAGAAGAATGGAGTACCTTTTTGGAATCACGAATTAGATAGTCTTAAAAGAAAAACAAGTGCTGCGAGAAAATTTATCAATAAGCATTACATCTACAGCTAAAAGCTAGGAGACTTCAGAAATACAAATAATACATGCTTACAAGACTGAAATGGAAGTTGCAAGGGAAAAGAGCTGGGAGATATTCAGAGCAAGGAAGTTGGATTTAGATATATGGGGGATGCCATATAAAATAATCAATGAGAAGCTTAAAACTGGATCAGTACTCTCTCCAATGAAGAAAGAGAATGGACTATTGACGAAGAATTGGGAAGAAACAATTGAACTCTTGATGAGTGTATTGCTCCCTGATGACAAATTAGAAAACGATCTCAATTCGCACAAATACGTGAGAAGACGCGCTGAGGAAATATTAACCAGACGGGTAGAGGTTGAAGATGTCGCAGGAATGCAAGTGACAAACCAAGCAATGGAAGACATAATTAATAGACTGAAATGCGGAAAAGCTACTGGGCCTGACGGAATCAGAATCAGAATTCTCAAGGAATTGAAGGACACATTTATCCCATACCTGGCGAGGTTTTATACCAATTGTTTCAAACAGTGTACTTTTCTGAACATATGGAAACACTTAAGGATAGATCGGTGCCTAAATCTTACAGACAGATTCCAAATTAAGAAATTAGGCGCTATGTATTGGCTAAAAAAGAAAGACCAAGATAAATTAATTAAAATTCTACATAGACCTGCAGAAAACGTTTCTGAAATCAATTCAATCGTGGTCGAGGCGTGGCAGAACCAATGGAACGCAACCGATAAAGCAAGAAGATTATACTCTATTTTTCCGAGCATTGAGGAACGATTGGATATGCAGCTGGAAGTTACGGGAGGTTTAATGCAATATCTAACTGGCCACGGTCCCTTTCGACAGAAGCTGCACCAGATGAACATCGTCGAGGACAATATGTGTCATACTCGTGGGGTGGTGGCTACGCCCGAGCATATCGTTATGCGATGCCAAGAAATGAGCATCTTGCTAGAGATGAGAGAGAACTCCTGGGGGAGACCCCCGTCACAGACGTTCTGAGAACTCCGGAACTGGTGGCGGCCCTCAGGGGACTAACAGATAGAATTTCCAACTACTACAAAAGAAAATTTATTAATGGCGTGAGCCACCGCGTACAGGAGACAAGATAAGGGAAAATCTTTACTTTAAAAGTAAGCTGGTGGATGATTGTGTCCGCGCAGCCGCGTCGTGACAACCGCGTCGCTGTAGATCACCCCCGCCATCTTGGTACGCACTTTCCATTGATTAACATGGGAATTGTTTTACTCGTTTTATACTTCTCAGGAGTATAGTTTTAACTTCTGTTTTCGCACAGTTTATCGTCATGCTCTCTTTTACTCATGCTACTTTATAGAAATGCAATATTTTACACAGGAACAGTATAATTGCCCGTTCACATATTGTGATTTATATAGCAAACTATTAATAATAGATTATAATTATATATTTGGAGAAACTTCACAAACCAAAACTATACAAGAGTCAAAATAACCAAAAAGACAAATTTTGTGAAAGCAGAACTTAAATATTCTACATCCGAGAGGCATAAAATGAGTAAAACAATTCCCGTGTAAATCAATGGGAGGTGCGTACCAAGATGGCGGGGGTGATCTACAGCGTTAAGAAACAGAACTTAAATGTGAAGTGAACTAAATTAAAAATGTGAACATAATTAGAATAACTGTGTCTGCTGGAACCCGGCAGAACTAGCGCCTTGAGGTGGAAACCGTCTCAAGAGACGCTGTAAGCGTGTGTGAACGGAAGAGGTGCTGATGGTTAATATAGCGAGTAAGGAAAGATAATAATTAATAATTGTGCAAAAACGCTGATCTTCTGGAACCCGGAAGCAAAGCGGCTAGATGGAACAAGTGGAATGAGTGAGAAGAGAGTGTGTGAGTTAAGAAGCAAGGAATTTTCTCCAATTGGGGAGGTGCTGTGAATAAAAATCAGTGGCGATCATAGTTGAGAGCTTCGACTCGCCTCTGCCAACACGTCTAGTCAGCATGGGAGCAGTAGACCAATTCCTCCCTCCGAGAGAGGCTTCATTCAGCAGTGGATTGAATACGGCTGTGAATTATTATATATACCCAATATCGTTAAGAGTAACACAATGGTCACAACAATGTTAAAAATTCCAATTCCAATTTTAATTATTGGTGATATGAGGATTGTCTATTCATCAGGATGATGAAACTCCCCTTCCCACCAGATTAGTAAGATGTCTCTAACATAAATGGCCAAAGTGGTGATCAGTTTACAGTTAATAACATTTTTACGTTTTATTCATTGTTCAAGTAAAGGCTATGCAAAATTCATTGTTGGCTTTAAAACCTTGCAATACACGAAAGTTTTCTGCAGTTCAACAATAAAAGCGACTTTTCCATAGCAATCAAACAAAAAAAATGAAAAGAAAATTTTCCAGTATAATACTGATTAATCCTCCCTCACTATTTATGCTAAAATGGGGGAGATAGTGAATACATCTTATAAGAAAACCACTTCCCTTTCCGTCCCGGTCCACATGTTCAATTATATCGAAGAGGAAGAATCTGCAGATGAAGAGAAAACAAAGAAACCTGAAACTGAAGATGTTGAGAAGGAATACATGTTGGTCGATGAAAACGTTGGGTCAGAATCTGAATCGGTTGCTAATCAAAAATCACAAGAACCTGATCTATCTTCAGAGCATCAGAATCAATTACTTAAGAAAGCCATTCGACTAACAAAACATCCGCTACAAATTATGAAAGTTATTACATTTTGCGCAGGTTTTGTCTGTGCTCTGGTCGGGCTCACTTTTGGAATTTGTGTATCAAGTGAGGAAGAAAGATTTGGAACTGTATGTTTCGCCTGCAGTCAGATGTGCTGCACCGTTCTTGCCTTTACATGTTTCCTACATTACAGTATCATTCTCAGCGTAAAGCTCAGAAAGAAAATCCCAGCTCTTTGGAAACAGGTTAAACCCAAAATACGTAGAGATATCATAGAGACGATAATACATAATGATAAATTTGGTCTTGATTCTGATTTGGAGGAAGTGATTTTGAACATCATGCCCAACTGAAGTTGTTATAATTTTACCAAAAGGTTAGAGTTATTGTCTATGATTGTAATACCATCTGCCTGCATGAAAGTAAGACAAGTCCTTAGATGCTTCTTGGACTTTTTCTCCTACTAAACTGAAAAGCAATGCTCGGTTCTTTTTCTCCAGTAAATAACATTAATTTGTATTAAACAGACACAAATAAATATTTAAGCCCCTTCAAAGTTTCACAGAAACTGTGTAAGCCATGAATTTGGTAGTGTTTCATTCTGTTAATATTAGCACCGAGCGTAGCGAATAGCGAAACCCTATTTTATCTTATGATAAAATGACATATATACGATATTAAAAAAAAGGACTGTTCGAAAACAGACCGAACTTTTAATGTAGAAATTTGTATATAAATGCGAGGAAGAAAAGCGAAAATTACGGTGCCTAGCGGTGCCCTAAGTCACTTTAAACCTGGCGTTAACCGCAGTAAGCCAGTAACGCAGTCGAAAGAGAACTAAAGAACGCAGTAGAGCGCACTGATTGAAGGTGTGTAGAGTGGCTTTCACGACTATCAGTCACCCGACCATGAATAAACTGTATGTGTAAAATTCTAGCATTTCCGACTTTCGAGTAGGGTGACCACCTATATGGAACGTTATATGGAATTTGCGTGTGTGTGGGTGCGCGCTATTAACTATGGAAGCACAAGCATATAAAAACGTACTAACATCAACATTGAAAGACATTTTGATTAAATTCTTATTGTAAATAATGTAAACTGCATTCTTCTGTAATATCCTCTGACAAGGAACACTCACCAGGTGTCAGAGCCTTATTTTGATGAAAATTCGTAGGTAGGTAAAGTGCCTAGGTCACTTTACCTAACATTCATAGCCAAAATTATAGGCACTGTCGTCAACAAACAACGACAACAGAACCCGACAAAGATGGAACGTAGTTAGCAAGTAAATCGAATACAGAGTACGAAAAACGCCTTTTCTCTTATAAACTGTTACATATTGTCGTAGGGAAAATGAATACCACGCATGTGCATTTTGTTGCGACTGTGAACTTGGCATCACGTTTTTCAGCAACAAATTCAAATGTAGTAAGGGCATCCGACAGGGCAAGTAAACTTTCTACTAAAGGGGAACACAGTCTCACGATTTTGAAACAGAATTCCTGATTAAGATCAGTGTCCTTCAGGCTGTTCAGAATATAGGGTTCGTAAACGAAAGATTATCGTACGTTACGATACGTACTCGATGTGGTAACACAGTTTTAATAAATGTCTATGCTCCGACCGATGTGGCTAATGATAACGACAAAGTTATATTTTACGAGGAGGTAGAAAGATTGTTTGACCGATTACCGAAATATAATACGAAAATTGTATTGAGTGATTTCAACGCTAAGGTAGGAGGGTAGGAAAACTATAAACCTACCATAGGAAAATGCAGCCTTCACGAAATCTGCAACAACAATGAAGAAAGACTGATAATTTCGAAAAAAAAAAATACTAGTAAAGAGCACATACTTTCAGCACAAAGACATACACAAATACGCATGAGTATTCCGGATGGCAAAACTCTTAATCATATCGATCACGTATTAGTAGACATATGAAGACACACCAACATAATGGACGTTAGCCCTTACAGAGGAGCGAAAGGTGATGCCGACCATCAATTAGTGATCACAAAAGTAAGGTAAAAGTTATGCATCGCGAACAGAGAAGACAAAAGAACAAAATAACCGAAATTCGAAGTTAAACGATTAGCTAATCGGAGCGTAAGAGCAGATTACCAACTGGAAATCTCAAATAGGTTCGAAATCTTAGCCGACTCAGTTAGTAATAATGATGACAATAGCCAAATGAATGCTAACAATTCAAATCACCAGGAATAGACAATATTCCAGCTGAATTAATTAAAGCGGAAGGAACGGCACTAATGAAGGAAGTGTATAAATTGATTAGAGCTATATGGAGAAAGGGGGAGCTTCCAGAGCAATGGAAACCTCAACAATAGTTCCGGTTTATGAAAAAGGCGATAAATCGGACTGTAATACTTAGCGCGGGATCTAATTACTCCCAACATGATACAAAGTATTGAGTAATATACTGCTAACTCGCCTAAGCGTAACTGTAGATAAAATAATTGGAGATCACCCATGTGGATTTACAAGAAATAGATACACGTTGGACCAGATTTTCGCCTTGAGACAAGTCTTAGAGAAGAAGTGGGAATACAATGGGACTGTTTACCAGCTAATCGTTGATTTTAAGAAAGCATATGATTCTATCAAAAGGAAAAAAAAAAAA